>CM040242.1:167189105-167346043 GCA_022545495.1 Chrysanthemum lavandulifolium
GGAAATTCTTGAATTATACGATCACGAGCGATACTTGTCTTGATCAGCGAGGAACCGTGGGCGTGTACCTCAATTCAACAGTGATCAAAGACACTTCGTGCAATTTATTGCTAGCTTGTTGTATGCTGATCGCCCGGCGTTTGCGGTGATCGAATGAAGCGGTCAATCCATAGCGCATGCTCACTCATCACATTCATCTCGAAAAAATCATGATTAGTGCTTCAATGACTCGATATTTTCACTCCATGCTTACGCTACAGCTGCGCCAATATCATGATTCAACAAAAGCTTCCGCTACTCGATGAGAAGATATCATGATCCGGAATGTGAGCATGTCGGTCCTAAAGTCACAACATCACATAATACCAACACCACTAAGGATGTCTCGAGATTTTTGATAGTGATGATCTCGAAAGATGGCTCAAATTTATCATCACGTGGATCGGTAAAGACCTCTACTTGAAGTAACCAAACATGCAATGTGAAGAATCAATGACTACGAGCTTAGGAGCAAGGACTACATCAAGAATGCAAGATCAATTGATTAATGTATTATCGAGTTGTATTCAATGTAATTTTGGTACATGATTGAGGTGACCTCCGCAGGGGAGATTGTTAGGAATTAGAAATTCCGGGAATTAAAGAGTCGGTCACCTCAGTATATGTAATCGTTAAAGCTCGTAGTCATAGTTCTTTTAAGTTAAGTAGTATTTAGTTAAGTAACACCGTGGAGGGCAGACGGTCTTTACCCACTATGCGATCCGACCCGTTGTGTGGCGATTTATGTAAGACTATAAATCTCTCTACCTCCCAGGTAGAGTTGGAACTCATAATAATATCTTTCACTTTCTCTCACTAAGTTCCGAAACCTCTAACTTTCTTTCTCTAGAATTCCACTTATCATACCTTGTTGTTATGGTTTGATGTGTATGTGAAAACTAATATCCTACATCATTGCATTTGGTTTCGTTGTTTTAAGTTTGTTCTACGGTTGGCCATTCACAAGTGGCTAGCTTGCGTGATAAAACTTGACCGTGCGGGACGAATCAATGCTTATTTTCCATTTATAGCTTATTGTGAATGCTTATTGGTGTTAATCATGTTTGCTCAAAACAAACTCCCTACCTTGAGTTATCGATATGGGTGAGTCTTTTCACAAGCTCATCAAAAGCTCATTAGTGAACTTGACTTGTCCTTTAGCCTTTTGTGAAGCTTAACCACCATTCTCAAAGTTCCAAAAGTTGTTTTCACAAATAGTTTGTCATTTTAAGTTTAAAGTAGTTTTGTAAAGAAAATCAAGAAAATCCAACTTTAAAAATAGTGATAGCGTTTATTTAATATAATTTAGCTTTTAATTTTCTTTTCGACTTATTATTAAGCACTTATATGTTTTATATTTTCTTAAGTTTCTGTCATATTAAAGTATTTTTAGGAATTTTCTCAAATTTTCCTTTGTCATCTAGTATTTTTAATAATTAATAATAGTTTAATTAATAATTAATTAATATTAAAATATCAAATAGTAAAATTAATTTTTTTTAAGTAAAACCATGTTTTTATATTTTTTCTAGCTTTGTTAACTTAATTAGAACCTATAAAAATTAATCTTTTAATTTTCCCTTTTTATTTTCTAATTTTAATCCTTTAATTAGTTTAATTAGATTTGAATTATTAATTAAGTTTTTAATTTATAAAACCTTCTCTAAAAGACAAAAATATTTGTTTTTAATTTTTATAAATCTTTTAAGTTGTTCTAGATTTTTAGAAAATAAATTTGTAATTTTCTTAGTTAGTTTTGTATTATAAATCCTTTTTAGATTAATTAAACTAAATTTTAAATAAGTTTAAAATAGTTTTGATTAATTAATTAATATTAAATTAATATAATATTAGTAAAATATTTTCTTTTTAGATTTTAATTTTCTTTAAGTTTAAAAAGTTTTAAAATTTTCATTTTCTACCCTTTAGTTTTAAACTTGTCATTTTAAGTCCATGTAGTTTTTAAATTTACATTTTTTTTACTTGCTATACACGTTTGTTTAATCTGATTGTTGTGCTTTATAGCTCTGTGTCAAATACAATTCCAAACAATCGGTGGTGTAATTATCAACCAAAATCCTTACGGATCATTGTCTCCATTGATCATTCTACTTCGAACGTTTTCACACACCATTCAACCTCCGTGGGACTTAACGACACGGGAATCCACTAAATTCCAAGGGAAATTGTATTGAGTCCATAATAGTTGACTTTTGTTGACTAAAACCTTTGGTCAATATTTCTTGACTGTTTAGGCTGAATCAAATTTTGGCGCCGCTGCCGGGGAGGCTGTAGCGTGTTTTAAACATATTTAGACCAATACTTGCACATATACCACCTTTTGTAAACAGTTTTTTGTAAAGTTATCAAAATCAAAAAGTTCATTAACACTTTTCCTGAAGTGTTAACAACACCAAAAAAATATAAAACAACAAAACAATCGTAACGTTTTCTATCTTGTATTTTCTTTAAGGTGATTCTTAAAGAGGTACGATTTGGTTAAACGAGACGATACCAAAAATATTGTCCAAAAGTATTTAAACCCTTAGCACAAATCCATACCTACGTCTTTTTAGTGGTACTTAATAAATACATAAAAATCAACCACCGCAAACCAAGGCAGAACACCTACCAACCTGGGGTGTGAACATTAATAAGTTCCCAATCTTAAAGATCAAAACTTGCCTTTGTATCCTTGTGATTTGGTATACCTTTTCAAAGAAGCCATTTCATTTGTGATTATTGGTTTAAGTTCACTTGTCGTTTTGCCTCGCATTTGTTTTTGGCGATTTTTATACTTAGTGCATGCGCGCTCGTTCTTCCACTCCACAAGTCCACTTTCGAGCTTGTAAGTATTCCACGTGAGCGTGAGGGCGTTCGCTCCTTCACCGTGGTGAGGCGTCTAGCACCACCACCCCGTCATAATGGCATAAGATAAACCTATGAAAGAGCTTCTCAAGCACCCATCGAGGGTTACGGAGATGCCATTGTTGTCCCGACCATCGTGGCTAATACCTTCGAGCTCAAAACGGGTTGCTTAATCTTGTAACCCAAAGCCAATTTATGGTTTTGAGCGGGACGACCCTCATGCACATATTCGATGGTTCAACAAGATTGCATCCACCATCAAATACAAGAATGTCCCACATGAAGCGGTTAAGCTTCTTCCATTCCCATTCTCTTTAGAGGACAAGCCGGTTTGGCTTGAGAAACAACCCCTCGTTCCATTGAGACATGGGAGGATTTAGTCACTAAGTTTGTTAACGAATTCTATCATCCATCCCGAACTACAAGTCTTAAGAATGAGATAATGAAATTCACTCAAAGATTTGATGAATCATTCGGTGAGGCATGGGATCGTTACAAAGAGTTGCTCAAAGTGTCCGCATCATGGTTTTTCGAATTAATGGAAATGGATACTTTCTACAATGGTCTCGAGCCAAGTGACCAAGACTCTTTAAATGCCTCCATGGAGGTAATTTCTGAGCAAGACCACAAAAGAAGCCTTACAAATCATAGAAAACAAGTCCCGTGTCCGCCTGCATGCGAACAAAGACATATCGGTCTCGATCTAATGCGGGACCTTCTACTTCATCTCACGTGAGTACATCTAGCACCGATGCTAAGATTGACAAACTCACGGATGCTATTCGAGCTTTGGTTCTTGCTAACCAAAAGAAAGTCACTTTCACACGACACCATCACATGGTGAAGTGAAGAAAGTCGATGTCCAGGTCACTTGTGGTGGCCCTCATGCATACTAAAACTGCATCGCCACCGATGGTAGTCCGTTTGAAGCCAATGCTATAGCGGTACTTCACATCGGGAGGTAATCAATACCGTCCTCAAAATGAACCAAACTACCGTGCTAATACTTATCGAGGGACCACCGGTTTAACGAGAATCATAACATGCAAAACCGAATCGAACCAACCTAGAATGAACCAAGGTTATCAAAACCAAGGTAATTTCTATCCCGGACCAAATCAAGGTTTCCAACATCAAGGAAATTTTAATCAAAACAATTTCAATCGAGGGAATCAATTTCAGGGAAATGTGAATCCTAACCAAGGGAATTTTCAACAACAAGGTTATAATCAAAACATACGACCTCAAAATTTCCCTCCACCTCCTCTAGTATCAACATCTGATGAGCTTTTAAAACAATTCATGAAGTCTCAAGAGGAGACAAACAGATTGTTGATCACTCAGATCGCTGAACTAAAGAAGTCTTTAAATGATCAACCCTCGGGCTCAGGAAAACTTCCAAGCAACACGATCGCTAACCCGAGGGGCGATGCTAAAGCGATCACAACAAGAAGTGGTGTATCATACGAAGGACCCATTGTTCCTCCTACCTCTTCTTCTTCTAAGGTAGTGGGCGTGAACATGAGGCGACAAAGGACAAGGAACTTCCTACTAATAACGGAGGTACCAACGATGTCCAACCTCAAGTTGTCCACGAAACCCAAGTCTAAGCCAGAGTTGTTTTCAATTCACATGACATCCCGGTTGAAAACCGAAACCCAAATCCTCTATTCCTTACCCATCACGTTTAAATGAGCGAAGCTCATGAGAAAGCTACTCAACAAATGGAAAAGTTCTTCCAAATATTTCAAGAACTACACTTTGACATTAGCTTCGGATGCTATCATTCGATGCCCAAGTTTGCATCAACAATCAAGCAGTTGTTAAGCAACAAGGAAAACTATTTGAGATGGCGAAAACTCCACTAAACGAGAACGCTCGTGATTATCTTGAAGAAGCTTCCGATAAGCTTGGAGATCCCGGAAAATTTCTCTTACCTTGTGTATTTCGGGAATGGTTGAATGCTTTGCCTTAGCCGATCTTGGTGCAAGCATTAACACGATGCCTCATTCGATATGGAAGAAACTTTCTCTTGGGACCTTACTCCTACATGCATGACTCTCGAGCTTGCGGATCATTCGATATCCCGTCCACTTGGCATTGCTGAGGGCGTGTTGTGAAAGTAGGAAAGTTCCATTTTCCGGTGACTTTGTAGTCGTTGATTTCGATCTTGATCCACGGGTTCCTCTCATTGTTGGACGAGGATTCCTAACGACGAGCCATGCCCTTATTGATGTATTTGAGCATGAAATCACATTATGTGTGGGTGATGAAGCCGTTACCTTTAACCTCGATCAAACTTGAGGTACTCCTCAAACTATGATCTTTGAATCGGTTAACCGAATCGATGTAATTGATATTGCTTCAGAGGAGTACTCTCAAGAGTTTCTTGGTTATTCTCATAATTCTGTGAGTGGGGAACCCACCACATCTTCTCAACCTATCATTTCCGATCCGTCCCTTTCTCTCACTCCGTTTGAGGAAAGCGACTTCATCTTGGAAGAGATTGAAGCATACTTGTCTAGTGATTCGGTTTCATGGGAAATTGATCACGCTCCAATTGACATCGAGGGGGACATTCTTCTTCTTGAGAAATTGCTCAATGATGATCCATCATCAATCCTCCACACTAGTGATTCAATTCCAGATGGGGTTAATAACAATGAGATTAATCGGAGGAGATATTCTTCTTCTTGAGAAGTTGTTAAATCGGACACTTCTCCTCCACTCCTCCCACCGAGCTTCATAACAAGGAAGTCAAGTCGGTTGAGAAAAGCGAAGAATTTCACGAGGTTGAACTTAAGGACTTACCACCTCATCTCGAGTATGCATTTCTTGAGGGTGATGATAAATTACCGTCATTATTGCTCGAGATTTGAGTAAAGATGAAAGACTGCTCTCATAAAGGTTTTGAAGTTGCACAAGCAAGCAATTGCTTGGAGACTCTCCGACATCAAGGGTATTAACCACGAATTTTGTACGCACAAGATTTTATTGGAGGATGATTTCAAACCGCGGTCCAACATCAGAGAAGGGTGAATCCTAAGATTCATGATGTTATTAAACAAGAGGTTCTTAAACTTCTTGATGAAGGATTAATTTACCCGACCTCTGATAGTCCTTGGGTCAGTCCAATTCACTGTGTTCCTAAAAAGGGTGGCATAACTGTTGTCACAAATGAAGAAAACGAGTTAATTCCAACTCGATTGGTTACGGGATGGCGTGTGTGTATTGATTATCGCAAGTTAAACGAAGCCACCCGTAAAGACCATTTTCCTCTACCCTTCATGGATCAGATGCTTGAGAGACTAGCGAGGAACGAATACTATTGTTTCCTAGATGGTTTCTCGGGGTATTTTCAGATCCCCATTGATCCACGGGATCAAGAAAGACCACATTCACCGCCCATACGGAACTTTTGCCTACTGGGCGTATGCCTTTTGGCCTATGTAACGCTCCCGGCATGTTCCAACGATGTATGATGGCAATTTTCCACGACATGATCGGAAACAATGGAGGTGTTTATGGATGACTTCTCGGTCATTGGGGACTCATTTCAAACATGTCTCTCCCATTTAGAAAAAATGCTCAAACGGTGTGAAGACACCAATCTTTGTCTAAACGGAAAAGAGCCATTTTATGGTCAAGGAAGGAATTGTCCTAGGCCATAAGATTTCAAAAAAGGGATTGAGGTTGACAAAGCGAAAGTGGATGTCATTGCCAATTGCCTCATCCTACTACCGTCAAAGGTATTAGGAGTTTTTAGGTCATGCGGTTTTATCGCAGATTCATACAAGATTTTTCTAAAATCGCTCGGCCTATGACTCATCTCCTTGAGAAGGATGCTCCTTTTATCTTCTCACTGAGTGCATCAAAGCTTTTGAAACATTAAAGAAAAAGCTACGAGCACCCATTCTCGTTGCCCCGGCGGGATTTACCCTTTGAACTCATGTGCGATGCAAGTGATTTTGCTATCGGTGCGATCTGGGCAACGAAAAACCAAGCATTTTCACCTATCCACTACGCGAGTAAGACTATGATGAAGCTCAAACCCATTACACCACTACGGAAAAAGAGCTACTAACCGTGGTGTATGCGTTTGAGAAGTTTCGCCATACCTAATCTTGACCAAATCGTGGTGTATACGGATCACTCGGCTCTAAAATATCTCTTTGCAAAACAAGATGCAAAGCCGAGATTGCTCGTTGGGTTCTCCTCTGCAAGAATTTCATATCATTATACGTGATAAAAAGGAGCGAGAACACAGGCTGCGATCATCTGTCCCGTCTAGAAAACCCTCACGGGATGTGTTCGAGAAAAGGAAATAAACGAAACATTTCCTCTCGAAACACTCAATGTGGTTTCTTTTCGTGGAACTCTTCTACCCCATGGTTTCTTGACTTTGCAAATTACCATGCGGGTAACTTTGTGGTGAAAGGGATGTCGTCCCAACATAAAAACAAATTCTTTAAAGATGTAAACATTACTTACGGGACGACCCTACTTATTCAAAATTTGCGCGGATCAAATCATCGAGCGATGTGTGTATGGTCGGGAAGCCAATGACATTCTCAAGGCTTGCCATTACGGACCTACTGGGGACATCATAGCCCCAACTACTGCCAAGAAGGTGTTTGATTCCGATTTTATTGGCCCATTTACAAGGATGCCCACGAATTTGTCAAAACACATGACACTTGTCAACGTCACGGAAATATCTCACAAAGAAATGAAATGCCGCAAAACGCCATTCAAGTGTGTGAGATTTTTGACATCTAGGGCATTGACCTTATGGGGCCATTTCCTTCATCTCGAGAAATAAATACATACTCGTGGTCGTTGACTATTTGTCAAAATGGGTTGAAGCGAAAGCTTTGCCTACCAACGATGCCCGAGTTGTTGTGAAATTCTTAAAATCTCTTTTGCTAGGTTTGGAACTCCACGAGCTATAATCGGTGATCGTGGTGCGCATTTCTGCAATGACCGGTTTGATAGAGTAATGCAAAAGTATGGTGTAACTCACCGCCTCTCTCTGCGTACCACCCCAAACAAGTGGGCAAGTGGAAGTTTCAACCGAGGATTAAAAGAATTACGGAGAGGACGGTGGCGGCAAAACCGTGCCTCTTGGTCGGATAAGCTAGATGGCGCACTCACGGGCCTTCCGTGCGACTTATAAAACACCCATCGGTGTACTCCATACAAGCTAGTGTACGGAAGGCGTGTCATCTGCCGATTGAGCTTGAGCACAAAGCATCTTGGGCCTTGAAACATGCCAACTTCGATATTCAGACGGTGGTGATCACCGGAAAGTTCAAATGAATGAATTAAATGAACTCCGTGATCAAGCATACGAGAACTCTTTGATCTACAAAGAAAAGACAAAGAAGATTCATGACTCCAAAATCAAGAACCGCGTTTTCAACGTCGGTGATCGAGTCCTTCATTTCAATTCAAGATTGAAGATTTTCTCGGAAAACTAAAATCCCGCTGGTCCGGACCATTCACCATCACTAAAGTATTTCCTTATGGAACCATTGAGTTATCTCAACCCGATGGTCCAAATTTTAAAGTGAATGGTCATCGATTGAAGCACTATTTTGGAGAGAACATTCCACACGTGTTGTCCGGATCTACAAACTTTCCCCATGAACCAATGAATGCGGGGATCGAGTCAAGCTAGCGACTCGATTAACAAAAACAAGAGCACACCATATGGGTTTTCACCCATATTTCGACTTCTTTCTACTTTCTACCACCTAGTGTGGGAGTTGCCCATTGTTGTATATAAAGTTCCAAAAAAAAAAAAATGTGTATATAACAAAAATAAAATAATGGCCGTAGTATTTCCTTTTCGTTCTATGTTTCGGCATAACCGCAGGTACTTTGAATATTGAGGGCAATATTCATTTCTAGTGTGGGGGAATTCTCACGAATTTTATCATGTAATTATACCACCCAATTCCCCATTTTTGGCCAAAATTTTTTGGAGTAAGTGTTTTGCACTTACTCGACTTCTGATTATCGATCCACCATGTCTAAATAAACAAAAGGATTGGCTAATCCAGAGCAAACGGCTCTTAGTAAAGATATCTCAAATCCGTTGACGACTTGCAATTTGCCCAAAATTGTATGGTGTTCACTCACCATATCTTTAATTAGTGAAGAGTTGGCTAGCCCGCAAGTTTATGGCTTGTGGTAAAGGCGGTTGGAAAACCATAATTGGTAATCGACTCACCAAAGATATTTTATCTAAGAGTTGGCTAGTCCGACACAAACGGCTTCGGTAAAGACAAATCAAAACCGTTGAAAGCTGGTGATTTGCTCAAAATCATTTGGTTATCAGTGTACCAAGGTTCTTACTTGAACTGAAACATTTGGCTACTCCAGAAGTAATGGCTTTTGGTAAAGAGACTTAAATCCATTAAATTTTCATAAAAGATTGCTAGGGACTAGCAATAGTTTAGTGTGGGGGATTGATGAGTGTGTAAATACTCATCATTTTTGTCTTATCTGAGCTGCCAAAACACTTAAAAACACTCAAATATGCAGCAAAATACAAAATATATCCAAGGATTGTATTTTATATGTTTCGGATGCAAAATGTTTAAAATCAAATGAAAAAGCGAACAAAGTTTGCATAATTGGCGCTTTCGGTCCTCGACTTTCAAATCTTGACAAAATCGGTCCACGAGCATTTGTTTTGGAATAAAAGTCAACCCAAGTCCTTTTAAAATCAAAATTTATCAAAATGATCCTTGGGTAAAAGTTTGGAGAATTTATAAGTTTGGTCCTTCAAGTTTCAAAATTGGCAAAATAGTCCTTGGAAATTTAAAATGGAAAATAATTACATTTATGGACCTTGGTTTATCATATTTGGCGGGATAGGTCCTTGAAGATACTTTGGAAACTTGTCAAATCAGGCCCTATACTTTCGAATATTACAAAAATGGTCCTTGTGATTAAACTACAAACCAAATGGACCCTTTGTTTTATTAAACCCAAAACCAAGCCCAATACAACCCTTGAACCCCTGTCCCTTGAACCCCTGTCGATATCCTGTGAACCCCAAATTTTAATAAAACCGGTCAAACCCATTTCCTCCCAAACCGTCTTCCCTGTACACCTTCCTCACCCACACTGCAAACCACAAACTACCATGGTTTTTCACCACCTTTCCACCTCATCACGGTTGTATAACCACTCCTCACCATCATCTTTCCACCTATACATTAGCCCACCTTGCATTTAATGCTTCCCACCAATCTACACTCCATCCTTACTCATAAACTGTTTTTGCTTTACACTTGAAACCCCACCCATAACCTATCCCTACTTTGTCCCTCCACCTCCACATCCTTCCACAATTCTTTAATTGCAAAACCTGCTTGCTCCCACTCAAATAGATATTTTGGCGCCAAAATGCCAAGTGCACGGTTTGATGAGATTGATGAATTCAATGGCCAAGATCAAGTGGGAAATATTCGAGGTCGACAAGGAACTTTCAAAGTCTATAAAGAAGGAAGAGGAAGCAATGTGGATGCTATCTAGTTTTAATTTTAGTTAATATATGTCGAATAGTTAAGTTATTAAATTCGATGTATTTTAAAGCTTTAAAGTTGTATTTCTAAGGTTTTCGTGTTAATCAAACTTGTTTTCATCATAAATTTCGGTGTTTCATTACATAATCGGTTTATGCGGTTTCTTGTTCAAACTTCCATGATATTGTGAAAGTTGTTTGTAGTTGATATTATGGACTCATAAGCTCATATAAGTTCCTTATATAGCTTACGAGAGCTATTAGAACCATTAAAATCGGTTGTAGTTATAGAACTTAAAATTCATAAAATCAAGAAAATAGGTTAAAAATAAAAATAAATCATTGAAGATGGTGCAAGAAAGTCAAGCGAGGTTGATTATTGGATGGAAATGGTTTAGTAGCTTTGTGGAAAGCTTTAGGAGTGGTATCTTGGTCCCGGTTTCAATTCTTCTTCTTGGAAAGTTTTGTAAGAAAATCTTCCATTTTGCTCTCTCTTGTTCATAGTTAATTGATAGTCATTTCATCTTTGGTTTTGTTAGTTAAATCACAATAGGTTAAAGTTTTGAAATATTACAAAAATGGTCCCTCTACTTTGAACTTTGGCGATTTGGTCCACGTGGAATAAAATGGAAAACATTCAATGTGGTCCTTGTACTATTAAAGATTGGCAAGTTTGTCCTTTGATAACTTTGGAAAATGGGCAAGATCGGTCCTCGAAAAATTACTAAATTGCAATTATGGTCCTTGTGATACTACTACAAACCAACCAGAACACAAATAAATAAACGAAAACCCATGACCCAGTGACCCTTTTCCCCTTTCCTCCTTTTTCCTTCCTCTTTCTTCCTTCTCGACACACTCAACCCTACACTGAGCTCCTTCCCATCACTCTCACCAAAGAAAAGAAGGGTTTAACCCATCCAGGTCACGTGTACCTTGCAACCTTGGGATTCCTTGTCTCCCAGGTGGACTGAGAATGAAGAAACACGACCAGAAAAGAGAGGAAGACATTTTTAGCTTAGTAGTATATATTCATTGTAGCCTTGAATGTAAAGGCAGTTAGTTTTTAGTTAGTTTTTTTTAGTTTTAATTTAGTTTCTAGTTTTAGTCTAGAATCAGTTTCTAGCTCAGTTTTAATTTTCATTGTCATTTTAAATTTCATGTAACCTTTAATGTTCAAGTAATGCAATTTCAGTTTTCTCTCAATTCTAGCTTTTATGCAATATCACTTTTTATTCAGGTTCTTGAAATACCCCATTCATGTTCTTAAGTGGTTTTAGATCAATTTTTCAGTTGTTGGTTATGAAAAAAAAATAATAAGTTTTGAAGATTTCCAAGTCTTCACAGTCGTACTTAAGTATTAAGTACCTTGAAGGGGTGTTTGGTTCAGGTTCTCTTGTGGGCAAAAGAATTGATTTCCACCCATTTGACTTTCAAAGTCAGATTGTTTTTAAGTTCCTAGTTAAGGGTTTAAAAGATTTAAAGAGTGTTAAGCAGTAGTGTCAAATTTAGCTAGAAAAGAATTTTTTTTTTTTTTCTGTTTCACCAAACTTTTGAGTTTATCTGTTTCAAAGACAAAAAAAAATGAAGTTTCTCAGGTTTTCAATTGTAGTTTAAACCAAGTTTTTGTTAAGATAAAAATTTTAAAAAAATAAAAATCATAACTTCATTAGCTTGTTAAATTTCTGTCAAAAGGAAAAAAAATCACAAAATTAGTTTACTAGGTCTGCTAATGGGTCAAAGTGGGTGGGTTGGCCAATTGTTGTTGTCCTGTGCAGGTGGGTAAGTCCAACTCCAAGCTTTTCTTAGCTTGTTAATAAGCTGTAAACAGCTTATTAATGGTGTTCATTCTGGGGCAAAAGGCAGTGGGCTAGGTGGACAATAAGTAGCCAAAAGACCAGGACCTAACTCACTCTCTAGCTTATCCAAATTAAGCTCCAAACAGACACCCCAAGGCTGACTTGGCCTGCAGCCTGTGATTAACAGGTCACCCTTTTCTTTTCTTTTTTCTGTCTTTTTCATTAGCTTAATAGTAGCTTTACTTAGCTTGTCTCAGTAGGATTGCTCAATTATTTGTTTAGATTAGCTTAGATAGCCTTAGCATGATAGTGATTATTTCAAAGTTTTAGCTTTAGGATTTCCCTAGTGTAATCTTTTAGCCTACTGTTTTTCCTATAGGTTTATGCTTACTTGTAGCTTATTTATGCATATCTTCGCTTAATTGTCATATCATGGTGCTATTCTATTGCCTTTCATGCTATTTTGTGTTCAAAGTTTAGCAAAAAGGGGTGTTTGTTTAGAGGATGTTCAAATAGTATAGCAGCCTACTCATTTGCTTCTTATCTTTTTTAATTGAGTACAACTTTAGCTTTTCAGGTACCTAATTAGATCATAGCTTCTAGTTTTTTTTTTTTTTTTGTAGCTTTTTAGTAAGCTTCTTGTAGATTTTTCTTGTCCCTTAGTAGCCCCTATCCAAACAGCTATTCAATTGTTTTTCTGCTGTTGGGATTAGCTGTTCTCAAAGCTTATTAGAAGCTTTCATTAGTTATGTTTTCCTGAAAAGATCTTAATTTAGCCCAACATATAAGTCTTTAAAAGAAAAATAAAAAAAAAAAGGAACAAAAGTGACACTGCCAGGGGTTGAACCCTGGTCAGCTCATTACCACACGCAGCACAACACAAGCCTCTTTCCCATCTGTGATCCTTATGATTTTGGGTACTAGTAGTGCACAGTTATTTCTTTTATACACTTTTTATCGTTTTAAGCTTAATTTAACAACTTGGCTTATTTCTACTTATTCTTAAGTGCTTTTTTACAACTTTCATTTTTCCTAGGCTTAGATTATTATTAAATATTATTCTGGAAAGTTTCGTATTTTTCCAATTTATTTTGTTATTTTTAATCATTTAATTTCTAATTTATAGTTTTTAATTCGTAGAAAATAAAATAAAAGTCGAAAAAATAACCGGCTTTTTCCTAAAATTATTTTTAGTCAGTTAGAATGTAGGAAAATTATATTTGCACTCGTAGGATGTAAATTGCATTTTTTATCTAACGCTTTTTAAAATATAGAATTAAAATGACTTCAAAGTCTTTATTAGATTTAAATTCCTTAGTGTAAAATCAATCATAACCTTTTCCTGTTCAATATTCACCCGATCACAGATTCGTTGTATTACAGTTTACACACCTCGTTGGGACTTAACGACCCGGGGATACACTAAACTCCTCTATTGCGTTCTCAAGTGATTGACTCTTGTTGACCATTCACCTGGTTGATTTGGGTTGACCGTTTGGGACCAATCAGTTGCTTAAAAACAGTTTCTAGTCATAGATCTCTAATTTGCTTTGAAAATTGTCATAATTGTCATACAAGGTGTGTTTGGTTAAGAGCTGTTTTGGTTCTATTGATGTTATTCTCTTGTGTTGGTGATACATACATGTTTATTTAGGACTATTGAGCCAAAGGAACAAATAAAATCAAGTTATAAAACAAATAGTCAAAATTCCTTTGTTTGCATACCATCATCATCATCCAAGTTTAAAATTGTCAAAATTCATCACACATGCTTAAAAGTTGTTACTATAGCTCTAGATAACCTCATCTCACCTTATTATAACATACTCAGTCCATAGAATCAAGCTAAAGTTCATATAAGTCAACTTGTTAGTGTAACTTAAAAAGTCAAATTTCTTATTTGCAATTTTAGAATAAACTTGAGAATTTTCTTATGATCTTATTATTAGGTTTTAGCTTGTAATCTTTTGGAATATTAATATTTAGTTGCTCATCTTCACTAGACTAATTTTGGTTAATTTTATCACCTTAGTTTAGCTGCTTAAATTATAGCTTTTTGTTAGATCTTTTCTGAAAAAGTGTCATGTGCACAGTTTAATTAGTTAATTTTCAATAGCTTGTAACTTGTTCATTAGTTAGCTTTAGCTTGTAACTTTTGGTGTTTTGTGAAGCCCTTCTGGCTAGTTTGATGTGTGAATGCTTATTTTCCATTTATAGCTTATTGTGAATGCTTATTGGTGTTAATCATGTTTGCTCAAAACAAACTCCCTACATTAAGTTATCAGTATAGGTGAGTCTTTTTCACAAGCTCATCAAAAGCTCATTAGTGAACTTCAGCTTGTGTCCTTTAGCCTTTTGTGAAGCTTAACCACCATTCTCAAAGTTCCAAAGCTTATTGTGCCTTTTCTAGCTTATTTAATAGGGCTGCTACTAGCTTTTAGTTTTGTCCATTTCTCAGTATACACTGAGAAATCAGTGTAATTGTGCCAACTTCATAAGCTCACCAGTGGACCCCATTTTGAAAGCTTTGGCTTTTTGAATAGCTTAGCAAGCCATCTCAATACTCCAGTCCTTATTTTGAGCTTTTCAGCTTATTTCATAAGCTTAAATTGCTTGTAGAATTGTCTGCAGGCCTGTTTGGTCATTGTGGGATTTGGATTTGCTTATTTTCCATTTGTAGCTTATTCAGGGTATTTTCTTGTTTGTTTTAGCTTATTCTAAGTTCATCTCATTTGGTCATAGCTTAAAGTACCTTTGTTTCTTTTTGTTTAGCTTATTTGGCCACTTATTTGAGCTTAAACCATCAAATTGAGCCAAAAGCTCAACTGTTAAGCTCATAAGCTTCCAATCTGCTTATTTAGCATTTCCACAAAAGTTGTTTTCATAAAAGTTGCTCATTTTCAGTAGTAAAGTAGGTTTATAAAAGAAAAAATAAGAAAATCCAACTTTAAAAATAGTGATAGCATTTATTTAATATAATTTAGCTTTTTAATTTTCTTTTCAGCTTATTATTAAGCACTTATATGTTTTATATTTTTCTTAAGTTTCTGTCATAATAAAGTATTTTTAGGAATTTTCTCAGATTTTTCCTTTGTCATCTAGTATTTTTAATAATTAATACTAGTTTTAATATTTAATTAATATTAAAGTATTAAATAGTAAAATAAATTTTTATTAAGTAAAACCATGTTTTTATATTTTTCCTAGTTTTTTTAACTTAATTAGAACCTATAAAAATTAATCTTTTAATTTTCCTTTTATTTTCTAATTTTAATCCTTTAATTAGTTTAATTAGATTTGAATTATTAATTAAGTTTTAATTTATAAAACCTTCTCTAAAGACAAAATATTTGTTTTTAATTTTATAAATCTTTTAAGTTGTTCTAGATTTTAGAAAATAAATTTGTAATTTTCTTAGTTAGTTTTGTATTATAAATCCTTTTTAGATTAATTAAACTAAATTTTAAATAAGTTTAAAATAGTTTTGATTAATTAATTAATATTAAATTAATATAATATTAGTAAAATATTTTCTTTTTAGATTTTAATTTTCTTTAAGTTTAAAAGTTTTAAAATTTTCATTTTCTACCCTTTAGTTTTAAACTTGTCATTTTAAGTCCTGTAGTTTTAAATTTACATTTTTTTTTACTTGCTATACACGTTTGTTTAATCTGATTGTTGTGCTTTATAGCTCTGTATCCAAATACAATTCCAAACAATCAGTAGTGTAATTATCAACCAAAATCCTTACAGATCATTGTCCTCAGTGATCATTCTACTTCTGAACGTTTTCACACACCATTCAACCTCCGTGGGACTTAACGACCCGGGAATCCACTAAATTCCAAGGGAAATTGTATTGAGTCCATAATAGTTGACTTTTGTTGACTAAAACCTTTGGTCAATATTTCTTGACTGTTTGGGACGAATCGAAACCTGAGCGCACTCAAAGACCCGAGGAGAACATGTGCGCATAGAAAAATAGAGCTTAGAAATACCGGCATGCATGCGGAGTAACAACAACTCGCATTGAGGGTCATTAAGTTTGGCAGCTGCCTCCATAAGTTCAATAGTTTTAGCAACCCTTTTCGGGACCAACTTACTACCAAACTCAAAATCCGCTCGCAGGTCCACCCAATAATTTAACACCATGTGAGGCGAGAAATATTAGGGGAAAACACCATCATACACCTTACGGGGTCCTCTTGTGGCCAAAGACTTGATTTTATCAACATTGAGGTGTAAGCCACGACAAGGTCCGTCTCGCCATAATCAACTCTAAAACCTTACCCACAACCAAGGTATCACCAATAATAGTGCCATCATCCAATACCAAGCTTGAAAGGAAAGGTCAAAAGAATCTCTAATCTTACATGCTAAGGGATGTAAGACTAAAGCAAAAGAAGAGGCCCAGCGGATCACCTTGTTGCACACCTTGATGGGACCAAAGAGTATGCTCACCATAGTATAATCTAGCGGGACTAGAGTAGCAAAACTCCACCCATTGTGAAATAGCCGGAAATGCAAGCGAACCTCACGTAACATAATGACCGGTCCACCATGTTGAAAGCGTTTTAAAATCAACCAACAACATGGATGCACCAACCTCACCCCCGCGGTCCTCAACCAAATGGTTCACAACATGAAGAATAGCTTCCCACCCCGGATACCCCAACACCAAGTTGTAAATCATCGAAATAACTACGAAGAGTGGCTAAGCATGGAAGCACAAACCTTGAAACTAAGCGCCTCCAAAGCAGTCCCAACGACAATAGGGCGGATACCCCCTCTGGTTTGACTAAGGGTGTGAGAGGAGCACTAGCAATATACTCCCCAGCGCCTCGGACGGTTACCGGCAAGAAAGAGGTTCACCACTTGGGTAATAGAAGCGATCAACTCGTCGAAATAGCCACAGTTGCACCACTCAAACAATCAAAGGTGTTGGGCACGACCCATCTCGCCCACAAGAAGTACCACGAGGAAACTCTTGATCATGTCAAGAACGATAGAAGAGGATGCGGTAAGGTGATGATGGTCAATAGGTATATCGAGCAAGAGAGAGCAGCGGTGAAAAGGGTGCTTAGCTTTTAAGTCTTCAAGAGTAGAAGCATCATAAGGTGCAACACCGGAAGGCGAAAGAACTCGACCGCAGCGATATAATGACCATCACAAATCTTCCTCTTACATTGCTTGACATTACGATCACCCAATCAAACTATCATCATCAATAGTAGACCATGATGGAACAGCTAAAACCTCACGCACAACACGCAAACTACCACGGAGAGCCCATGCATGAATAGCATTAACAATATACTCTTCACGGCGTTGACGCAGTGACCGACCTACTCTCATGACTACTCCTCGGGCAAAAGGTTTTAAGTAGACAAAGCGGCGGGACAAATAAACTAACCCAACAAGAAATGTCACCAGGCGTGCGGATCACCTTATCAAGAGCTCTTTTCAAAGTGCGAGAGAACTCCAACCGACATTTGGGAGGATAGATTTGACGATCCGCAAACCCCTAGCAAATAAAGTATCAAGAAGGCGGTCAAAACCACCAAGCACGTCCGAGCCGAATCCTCAACAAGAGCTACATGAGAAGGAACTTGTGGCTTAGGAGATCATATAACACAAACCGAACAACACCATCACCACAATCGAGGAGACACAAAATCGAACCCGCACCATGACGACACTTAGCCCGGAAAGTATGCGTTTTGAAACAACCACCACACAACCACAAACCCATGCGCTTAAGAGTAACCTCAGCCCTTTCAAAAATAGTCAGATCCGTCAAAAGGGATTGCCTAATAGTAGCTTGAGCCTCAACACAAAAATTCCGATCACGAAGATGTGTGATCAAAGAGGTTTTAGCCAAACCATTACCACCACCATCACGACATCCATTAAGACCAACAAAGGGGCAATGAAATCTAACGGCAGGCATGTGAACAAGGCAAATACACAATCTCTTGTAACCAAGCTTCAAGTAAGGAAGTAGCAAAAGGGAAAACCAAAGAAAACCAACAATAATAAACATGCACCGACTTACTCCGAGCAGCAAGGAACCACAACAGAATCACCCAAACAACCTGAAAACAATCCAAAAACAACCAAGCGAACCGAAACCTGTAAAGGGGGAAAAAACCTGTACGAAGCCAAGACCAAAAACCCAACAACCAAAGCAGCAGATGGGGCCTAAAACGCAGCGTAAAAAGATCACAGAGAACCCCTACAACTGTGTTTAGACACGCATAATCACAACATCACCAGTCACTGTCTTCGCAAAGGAAACCTAAAACAGAATTCGAAAAGGACCTGGTAGCGTGGTGAAAGACAGGTATAGTATGGGAGAACTAATGGGAAGCCACAACCAATCGGAGAGACATACAAATGCAAGCAAACAAACAGGAAAACAATAAAATGTAGCGCAGCAAATACGGGGTTTCAAGAACGAAACCCTAGAAACTGAAAACCCAAGGAAACGAATATGTACAAAACCCTATCACGAAACCGCGATAAGATCACCACAACAGACCTGTTCAACGAAGGATGTTGAAAAGACGAGACCAATGGAGATCAAGAAGATCTGAAGAAGGAACAATCGCCCATAGTCGGGGAGAAAGCGTTTTATTATTATTATTATTATTAGAGTAAATTGCAAAATCGTCCATGGTTTGCCCAGTTGCAAAAATCGTCCCTAGGGTTCGCTAATTCGGCGGCCTCCCGTGAAACTTTTTCATCATTTTGGCCCCTAGCTTTAACCGGCGTTAACTAGATTCCGTTAAGTGTTACACTTTAGCCCCTTTTGGCTAACGATCGTTGCAACGTTAATCCTTTAAACCACAGGGATGATTTTCGCAATTACACCGTTAGTCCTCAATACAAAAACAATTGCACCGTTAGTCCTTGATACACAATTCCAGTTAAAAAAAAAAAGTCAAAAAAAAATTTGTAAAAAAAATCTTCAAAATAAAAATTTTTGATTTTTTTTCCAAAATCTTTAATATTTTCGAAATAATTTTTTTTTTAATTCGAAATATTTTTATTTTCGAAATTATTTTTCCAAAATTCTAAAAATTTATTTTTGGAAAAAGAATTTTGAAAAAAAAAATTCTCGAAAAAATATCGGACAGAAAAAATGCGACATATTGCAATTTGTGAAAAAAAAAATCTTTTTTTTTGAATTTTTCTTAAAATTATTTTTCCAAAAGAATTTTTCAAAATGTGGAAAGTTATTTGAAATTAAAAATTTTGGACGTATTTCCTTAAGTAATTTGAAAGTAAAAATTATTTTACTCTTTTAGAAATTACTTTTCACATTGAAAAAATTCTTTTTGGAAAAATAATTTCTAAGAAGAAAATTAAAAAAAGAATTAATTTTTTTCAAAATTGCAATATGTCGAAATACCTTTTTCAAAAAAAATTGAATTTTGTTTTGTCCGATACTTTTTCGAATTTTTTTCAAAATTCTTTTTCCAAAATAATTTTTAGAAATTTGGAAAAATAATATCGAAAATAAAAATTGGAATAAAATATTTCAATTTAAAAAAAATTATTTGAAAATATTAAAATTTTGGAAAAAATTCAAATTTTTTTTTTAAAGATTTTTTACAAATTTTTTGTTTGACTTTTTTAACGAAATTGTGTATTAAGGACTAACGGTGCAATTGTTTTTGTATTGAGGACTAACGGTGTAATTGCAAAAATCGTCCACGTGGTTTAAAGGATTAACGTTGCAACGGTCGTTAGCCAAAAACTAAAGTGTAACACTTAACGGAATCTAGTTAACGCCTAAGTTCAAAGCCGGACCAAAATGATGAAAAGTTTCCCCAGAGGAGGTCCGCCTGCAATTAGCGAACCCTAGGGACGATTTTGTCAACGGGCAAACCACGGACGATTTTTGCAATTTACTATTATTATTATTATTATTATTATTATTATTATTATTATTATTATTATTATTATGATTATTATTATTAGATATATATATATATATATATATATATATATATATATATATATATATATATATATATATATATATATATATATATATATATTTATAATAACATCATTTCATTAAAAATTCAAAAGAGTTACAAGATATTATATTATTATTATTATTTATTATTTTTATTATTGGTTATTATTATTATCATTTATTAATTATTATTATCATTATTATTATTATTATTTAATAATAACAATATTATTATTATTATTATTATTATTATTATTATTATTATTATTTTATTTATTATTGTTATTATTTATGATTATATTATTTTAATTATTGTTTATTAAATTTTTAAGTTTTATAAAAAAAAATTAATTCCATTACGTTGTGAGTCAATCAATCACATCGACAGATTTCATTAATTACAATTACAACACATTACAATTACAACAAATTCCAATTCTTTGATTTGCAATTACATCAAATTACAATTCATTCCAAAGGTTACAATTCCTTTCAAAACATTATGTGAACCAAACGCCCCCTAAGAGAATTGGAAATCAGATGAGAATTTTTGTGTACTCCGCTGTTTGATAACACCAGAAAAATTGATATGAGAAAACAATTTTTTAAATTAAACATGCAAAAATATTTTTATAAAAATAACTAATATCAAATGAAACTAATTCAAAAATATTTGGGAAAATCATGATGTTAACCATACTTACAAATTTCCGCAGCGCATAAACAAATTTAGGTGAAATTGGCCAATATTACTGAAATTATTAAATTGCCTTAAACCGATATCCAATAGTAATAACCATGTAACTCATTCATCACCGATTAAGTACAACTCATTTTATCTTTATTAAAATGGCAAGATCAAAAACATTTCTAATTTACTGAAGATCTATAAATAAAAATCAAACAAAGATAACCTGGTATAATATAGATCCCACCGAACCACCCATAATGATATATTGATTATGGAGTAAGAGCGATTAAAGCAATAGTTGTGGACTAGGTTGAAAAAATGGGGAGACGATGAACGATGGGGCTTGGGATTGGAGCATTTTCAAAAACGTTTTGTGAATTGTGCAGTTCACGTGGCTTTGGGTTTTGTACTTTTGATTTTTTAAAGGCCTATTTGGTTAAGGGGTATGGAATCAATGAATGGAATCAAGGAATGATATATCTGTTTGGTTAATAATAATTCATTGTTATGGGAATGAAAATGTGTCAGTATGCCCATAGAACTATAGAGGGGTTGAGGGGTGCATTTCAATAATCATTCCCTTATTTAGCTTCTCTCCACTCTCATTACTATTAAAAACTTTAAATACAGCAAGTCAACATTGCTCTTCTACTTCCATGAAAGCCAATTATTATAGCAAAAAATATATATAAAAAATAATTTAAAAAAAAAAGAAAAAATGTGGGTTTACCTCATTCGATGCTCTTGATCTACTCCTCATGATGTGATCCATGGAAATGATGAAAGGAATTTTTTTTGTTGAGATTTAATATGGAATGATTAGAACAAGAAGAACTGTTATGTTGCTATCTTCATTTTACGAAGATATATGTTACATAACTTTCTTTTTCTTTTCTTTTTTTAATTCTTTTTATTGATAAAGAAGCATATTGATTTGTCATAAGTTTTCTGTTCTTGTTTTTATTTTTTATGAGGTTGGAAGTGAAAGAAAGAACGATGAAATATAAAATGGATATAACTAGTTTCTGCAAGTTTAGCTCGAGAGGTTGAAGATATTAATGATAACATAATTCGCATTCCATAATCAAACCAAACAATATTATTCAATATGATACTAACACTTATACCCATTCACATTCTACCCATAAATCAAACCCATATCTATAGTGATTCTTATTAGCATACCAAACGCCTCATAAATAAAAGAGGTGGAGAATTCCTTTTCCATTCTAAAAGAGGAAGAAATGGGAGAAATAAAATTACATGTAAATTGATGTCTGGATTATTGACAATTCTCAATTTCTACTTTTCTTTAGGCAACCAAATATGAGAAATAAAAGCATTTTCATTTCTTTGCTCGATATTCTCTCTTACAAGATGCCACATCTTAAGATAACTTTTTGTGTCACAGCATGTCAAATCGGTATTTTTCGTTTAGAATACAAGGCTTGAATTATAACTTAAAGAGATATAATGGCGTCATAAATCTTAATGTAAGAGTACTTCCAGTAATAACGTCGAGACCGGCGTTAAATCCACTTTTGTCGGCGTTAAATGGCGTTGGCCATTGCACCATGCGCGTTAAAACGGCGTTATTGGGGCAAAGTTAAGCCCCTAACGGCCGTTAAAAAAAAAAAAAAAAAATCATTTCACTTGGGATGTTATTGTTGTGGGTGTTTTTTGGGGATGTTAAGATGAAATGTTAAAGCTTAACTTGGGATGTTATTGTTGTGGGTATTTTTTTAGGATGTTAAGGTGAAATGTTAAAGCTGATGTGGCGCTGACATGACACTTGTTGGCGGTGTTAAACCTTAACCTGTGTTATTGATGTACATGGGGTGTTCTCCATGATACCATGTGCTCTAATATGTCACGAGGGAGATTCTAATCTTTCAATAAAGTTACTAACATAATAACAATGCTATAGTTATTGTAAATCAGACTATTTAGCATACAAAAGAAACTACAATTATATATTCATGGATAGGGGTGTAAACGAGACGAGTCTAGCCGAGTATTGTCAAGCTCGAACTCGACTCGATTAGTAAAACTCGAGCTCGAAACTCGACTCGAGCTCGTTCGAGCTTTGAATTTCAAGTTCGAGCTTAGCTCTTCATCTCAAATCGAGCTCGAAACTCGACTCGAACTCGATTATTGCCACATTTAAAGCTCGAACTCGATGTATTATGGGTATATCAAGCTCGATTCGACTCGAATTTATGACAATTATGTAACTATATGTATATAAAAGGGTAAAAGTGTAATATCATTTAAGCTCGATAAGGGCTCGCGAGTCTCACGATCTGAGTATATTCGAGCTCGAACTCGACTCGAAAATGTACTCGAGTAGCTCGAGCTCGAGCTTGACTCGTTTATATCGAGTCGATTTCGAGTAGTTTACTAGTCGATCTCGAATAGCTCGCGAGCAGTCTCGTCTCGTTTACACCCATATAATCACGGAAAAAAAACATGCATTTACAAAAACACTAATATTATAGACGAGACTTAATAATATTAAAATAATAATAATAATAATAATCGAACAAGCTTTGTGTATCTAAGACCAAAATAATTACTCCGTATGGGCCACTTTAATAAACTTCCCGTTTTCTAGACATGTACTACAAAAATAATACAGTAACATGCACCAGTGACCAGCCTACAAAAGGTTTTTGGGAACCTATATATGCTACACATCTTCCATCGTGTTGTACATAAACACGTGTAGATATCATTGTAAACTTTTTTTTTTTTTTTTGAACTTAGTTCATTGTAAACTTAACTTGTACTCTATATGCCTTTTATGAAGTCAAATTCTGAGAGAAGTATTTGGTTGAATTGGTCCGCCGCCCTTCACCACTAGGAGCTATGTACTATAACTATTGTTCAATTAAAAGCTACCCATCAAAAGTGGACGTCCTCCATCACATGGATACCAAAGGGTTGGTTAAGGGAATTGATTTGTGCACTTATTTTTTAAGAGTAAAATACATGTTTTGTTTTTAATTTTGTACATACGTATCACGATAGAACAAAAGTTTCTTTTTCATCGCCGAGAGTCCAAAACAAGGAGTTTGTATGCTAAACTCGTCCCTTGATCATTAACGCCGATGTCAAAGTCTGATCTATGTTAGTTAGTCGAGGGTATTATAGTTCATACACATTTATACCACACCTTAGTTAATTCTAACCCAATACAATTCCCCCAACACATAAACGGGTGATTGTTTGAGCGAATTATACCATTACACCTGACATGTTTAGTATAACTTTATAAAAGTCAACTGCTAAATAATGTATGATTTCACGGAATATAATCCATAGGACAAACAAACAAATTTATACATAACAAACTATTTAGCAAGTTGACTTATAACAGTCAACTATATGTTCAATGTTTGATGCAACTGGAAAATAACTGAAACTACGGAGTCATTGTCTAATACATGGTTCTACTGACATTTCACAAAATATAAAAGATGATGCAGTTTCCACTTCAAAACGTTCAACTGCTGAACCTTCAAATAATCTACACATCTCTGATCGATATCCATAAACTGATGAACCCACAAAACATGTACCTTAAAGTGATGATGCTACTACTACCTTGTCTGCAAAAACAAGTATGCAAACAACAAACATATAAGTTAGGTACTGTACTATTACAACTTAAAAGAATTAAACACATGACATGGTATTCATCATTGAAATATCACCTAGGATGGCCTTTGGGCGAAAAGTGAAAGAACGCAGTTTGCAATCCTTTCTCTGCTTCTAAAAGGTGTCTTAACACCGCTAGAAACATCAGCAGCAGCACCACCAACCCTTTTAACCTTCCCCTTCCCATCAAAACCAACCAAGTTTTCAACATCAAAACCTGCAAACTCAACTATTTTAGACTTCCCCTTCCCATCTAAACCTCGCTTAAATTGTTGAACAACTTATTCCCCCTTTTTTGTGTGCAAAACATCTTCTTCCTCAAGCAGCTTTCCTTTTCCTTTTCCTTTAATTTTCTCCTTTTTTTTTATCTACAAACCCTTCTTCCTCTTTGATTACAACACCACCTTTCCTTTGTTGGTGTCTTGGTTCCACTCCATGCATTTTTTCCTATCTATCCCTGCCATTTTGTCACACCCCAATTACATTTCTGATGGAATGGAATACCTTGGGAGGATCGCCATAGCATCAAAGTTACAGTTATATCGAGCGACCTAAAGTGTCGTTTTGAAAATATCGTTTGATTCATTAAATTAATCGAGTTTACAAAGTTTAGGTCCCAAAAGATTTCCAATATATCAAAACGAGTTTGTTACAATCAAGCGATAGTTAAGTGCATAAAATATAGGTGAGGCAGCGTCGACACCGCGACTCTATGATAAGTCCACATGCATGCCATGAAGTGAATGCCTTAGATACGAGATAAAACATGCTAAAAGTGTCAACACAATGGTTTAGTGAGTTCATAGAGTTTGTTTAACAAGTAAAGCTTTTAAAGGCGTTCATGCAACAAAGGCAAAGTTTTTGGTCATTTAGAATAGTCCACAAAGCAAAGGCATTGTAAATCCACTCGATTCGAGTTCCGCCCATACAAAACTTGCAACATGTGTTTCAACCCACCTTGCCAAAAGTAGTATGTCTAGTTTATATTTAAGCACACGTTGTCTAATGAGTTCACAAAGCAAAGGCATTGTAAATCCACTCGGTTCAAGTTCGCCCATACAAAACTTGCAACTGTGTGTTCACAACCCATTGCACAAAATATAGTGTGTCTAATAGTCGAGTATAAGTTACCATAATAATTCACAATATTGCACCACATATATAATAATTCGGGGATGCTCGAACTTGGGAGACTTTGCCTTTGCTCCAACAAGGGAGACTCCTTTGTCACTCGACCACCTAGGCGAGAATTATTGAGAACGCTCCACCAATAAGGCGAGACTTTGCACACTCCACCGATAAGGCGAATTATTGAGAGCGCTCCACCAATAAGGCTAGACTTTATAGTGATGCTCGAACATGGGAGACTTTAGGTCAAGGTCATAACACGCACGGTTCAATAAGTTCAAACAAGTCATAAGTTTGTATTTAAGTTCAAAAGTTCCGTTCAAAGTTCGTAATTAAGTTCAAAGATTTAAGTCGAGTTCAAAAGTTCGAATAGGTCAAAGAGCTCGAATAATATCAAAAGGTTCAAGATAGTCGAGCGTTCAAAATCACGTCAAACAAGTTTAAAATATATAAAAAGGGTCCTTGTACAAGTTAAAAGAGTTTAACTATATGTCAAAAAGTTCAAATCAAGTCCAAAGTGTCCACTTATATGTTAAAGGGTCCGAATCAATTTAAAAGAGTTCAAATATACATGTCGAAGGGTTCAAAATTAAGGAAAGTGATTCAAATAATAGCGTTCATAACATAGTGATCAATTTAGTTCGGGCATATTCTACTTACGCGCACATAGAGTGAAACAAAAGATATTTAAGTTCATATAAGTGTAAAGTAAAAGCATGAAGTTGAGCATGTATCTCCCCCGAAGAGTTTATAAAACAATTAAACGAGTAAAAGTGGGGCTACGAACTCATTTGTTGCAATAGTTACGATGACAAAGTGGATGCACAGAAATGAGATGCAACTCTCTAACCGCGACTAGTTACTTGATGAGGTTTAAATGAACAAGGGTTTATCCTAAATACCCTAGGTTTTTATTCCAAAACCTTGCTTAAAAGTATGCTAATGTTGTGAAAATAACTTGACTTGAAAAAAAAAATGAGCTCCTTGTGCTTGGTCTCCTATGGCCGGTTCATATGCAAGAGAGGAAGAGAGGAAATTTTTTTTACACCTTGAGATAATAAGAAGTATGTGTATTGTAGTGAATATAATAAATATACTTAGGATATTTAGACAAGATATTTAGGACAAGAGTTATGAGTCACCCTTGTGTTGGTCGACATTCATATAAAAAAATGAGTAGATGCATTTAGTAATAATTAAGTGTAGTAATGTAGAGTAAATGTGTAGTTAATTAAGGATAATTAATAACTTGTGTACATATTTAAGCATTTAAGGTAGCGTTTGATAAAAATAAATTTTAACGGAGCAAAATAAAATATATTGAAGTCATAAAAATTATAAAAATACATTTCTTACAAGGATTGAGTAAAATAATAATTATCGAGTTGAATTTACGAAAACCGTCGTAATTATATATGCATAACAATTTATATACAAAATAAATTGAAAACATCGGGTAAACTAATAATATAATTTTTATAGTCTTAAAAATGAGTATAAAAATATATTAGGATTATTTTTTAAAGTTTCGGATCAATTGTTCAAAATAAATGATTACGCGATAACGTTTATTTAATAGGACAATATACGTTTAATGAAATATGCGAACCATGCATGAACTAATATGCAGATAATGGTCGTAAATATAAATTTTTCTCCGGGGATGAATAGTGTTTCGTGAATAGTAAAATTTTGAAATACGCTCTCAGAATATTAAATCGACTTCAAAAACGATGAATAGTAAAATGATGAATAGTAACCGATGAATAGTAAATTCCCGAGATGAATAGTAAATTTGAAAAATGACCAGAAATTGAGAATTGTGACATTCTTCCCAGGTTAGAGGAATCACGTCCTCGTGATTCAATTAATGATAGCTATAGTCTGAACCTCGACAAGGGTTCTAAAAGTTTATGCTCATGTGTAGGCTAAGTGATGATGTCAATGCTCATGCATATGGGTTCCTCATTCAACTAAGTACGTACTTATGCTATCGTGACCATACCCCATTCTAAAGAGATGCTCTCTTATGGTTAGGTTTGATGAGGCAAACTTTCCCATTCTCGAGCAAAACCCTCAAAAGACTTTTAGGTAACCGATTTTTACTTAATCTCACAACTCATCAAACAAGAGCTGTCATACGATTAGGCTAAATCGGTTTAGGTAACAACTTGTTTCTAGCTTGATCTTTGCAACTCATCAAACAAGAACTGTCACTCGGATCAAACTGGAAACAAGTGGTTTGAAGAAAATCTTTTGAAAATTTGGCTCGATTACGGAATTGCTTACACATATGAGGCTACTACTCCCTTCATTGCATGATTCTTCCTGAATTAGACATAGGTGATCAGGCTATGTATAATTTAGGAATAACTATGCAATGCTTGGACTAATCGACTCATATGATGTTTAGTGTTAAGTCATGAATCCGCATGTATAATGAGTATGCACTTATAATGATATGATGAGATGCTATGATGATGTAGTTATAGTCTAGGGTCAATGATGCAACCTAGTTCTCTATAACCGATGCTCGATACCAATCATCACACCCCAATTACATTTTACAATGGATTGGAATACCTTGGGAGGGCTTGTCATAGCATCAAAGTTCGAGTTATATCGAGCGACCTAACGTGTCGTTTTGAAAATATCGTTTGATGCATTAAAATAATCGAGTTTACAAAGTTTAGGTCCCAAAAGATTTCCAATATATCAAAAGCGAGTTTGTTACAATCAAGCGATAGTTAAGTGCATAAAATGTAGGTGAGGCAGCGTCGACACCGCGACTCTATGATAAGTCCACATGCATGCCATGAAGTGAATGCCTTAGATACGAGATAAAACATGCTAAAAGTGTCAACACAATGGTTTAGTGAGTTCATAGAGTTTGTTTAACAAGTAAAGCTTTTAAAGAGCGTTCATGCAACAAAGGCAAAGTTTTTGGTCATTTAGAATAGTCCACAAAGCAAATGCATTGTAAATCCACTCAGTTCCAAGTTCCGCCCATACAAAACTTGCAACATGTGTGTTCACAACCCACTGCCAAAAGTAGTATGTCTAGTTTATATTTAAGCACACGTTGTCTAATGAGTTCACAAAGCAAAGGCATTGTAAATCCACTCAGTTCCAAGTTCCGCCCATACAAAACTTGCAACCTGTGTGTTCACAACCCATTGCACAAAATATAGTGTGTCTAATAGTCGAGTATAAGTTACCATAATAATTCACAATATTGCACCACGTATATAATAATTCGGGGATGCTCCGAACTTGGGAGACTTTGCCTTTGCTCCAACAAGGAGACTCCTTTGTCACTCGACCACCTAGGTGAGAATTATTGAGCAGCTCCACCAATAAGGCGAGACTTTGCACACTCCACCGATAAGGCGAGAATTATGAGCGCTCCACCAATAAGGCGAGACTTTGCACACTCCAATCGATAAGGCGAGAATTATTGAGAACGCTCCACCAATAAGGCGAGACTTTATAGTGATGCTCGAACATGGGAGACTTTAGGTCAAGGTCATAACACGTGCGGTTCAATAAGTTCAAACAAGTCATAAGTTTGTATTTAAGTTCAAAAGTTCCGTTCAAAGTTCGTAATTAAGTTCAAAGATTTAAGTCGAGTTCAAAAGTTCGAGCGATCAAAGAGCTCGAATAATATCAAAAGGTTCAAGATAGTCGAGCGTTCAAAATCACGTCAAACAAGTTTAAAATATATAAAAGGGTCCTTGTACAAGTTAAAGAGTTTAACTATATGTCAAAAGTTCAAATCAAGTCCAAAGTGTCCACTTATATGTTAAAGGGTCCGAATCAATTTAAAGAGTTCAAATATACATGTCGAAGGGTTCAAAATTAAGGAAAGTGATTCAAATAATAGCGTTCATAACATAGTGATCAATTTAGTTCGGGCATATTCTACTTACGCGCACATAGAGTGAAACAAAAGATATTTAAGTTCATATAAGTGTAAAGTAAAAGCATAAAGTTGAGCATGTATCTCCCCCGAAGAGTTTATAAAACAATTAAACGAGTAAAATTGGGGCTACGAACTCACCTGTTGCAATAGTTACGATGACAAAGTGGATGCACAGAAATGAGATGCAACTCTCTAACCGCGACTAGTTACTTGATGAGGTTTAAATGAACAAGGGTTTATCCTAAATACCCTAGGTTTTTATTCCAAAACCTTGCTTAAGAGTATGCTAATGTTGTGAAAATAACTTGACTTGAAAAAAAAATGAGCTCCTTGTGCTTGGTCTCCTATGGCCGGTTCATATGCAAGAGAGGGAGAGAGGAAAATTTTTTTACACCTTGAGATAATAAGAAGTATGTGTATTGTAGTGAATATAATAAATATACTTAGGGGGCGTTTGGTTGGGGCAATTTGGAGGATATTGGAGGCATTTGCATTTAATTCCTTCAAATGCCACATTTTTAACTTCAAATGTGGGCATTTGAAGTAATTTAAAATTCCCAATTGCCAAAATGGAGAGAATCAAAATGCCTCCAAAAGTGAGAAATTTTAATTTGCTTGAAAAAAATTTATAAACTTTTTACTTATTGTTTTTATAAACTTTTAAATAAAAATTTATTAATTTTTTAAAAACATTTTATAAATTTTTATAAACTTTTTTATACTTTTTTATAAACTTTTTTTTTATAAGTTTTTATAAACTTTTTTTATAAATTTTTATAAATTTCTTATAAATTTTTATAAACTTTTTATAAATTTTTATAAAATTTTTAAAACTTTTTATAATTTTTTTTATAATTTTTTTTATAAATTTCTTATAAATTTTTATAAACTTTTTATAAATTTTTATAAACTTTTTCATAAATTATTTATAAACTTTTTTATAAATTTTTATAAACTTTTTTATAAATTTTTATAAACTTTTTTATAACTTTTTATAAACTTTTAAGTAGAATATTTATGAAATTTATATTAAAAAATAAAAAATATTTATAAATTTCTATCAACCAAACATGCGAAGGTATTTTAAATTCGAATTTTAAATTCTCAAGAATTTAAATTTTCTAGAATTTAAAATTCCGGAATTTCAAAATACCCCAACCAAACGCCCCTTTAGGATATTTAGACAAGATATTTAGTACAAGAGTTATGAGTCACCCTTGTGTTGGTCGACATTCATATAAAAAAAATGAGTAGATGCATTTAGTAATAATTAAGTGTAGTAATGTAGAGTAAATGTGTAGTTAATTAAGGATAATTAATAACTTGTGTACATATTTAAGCATTTAAGGTAGCGTTTGATAAAAATAAATTTTAACGAACAAAATAAAATATATTGAAGTCATAAAATTATAAAAATACATTTCTTACAAGGATTGAGTGAAATAATAATTATCGAGTTAAATTCTGGCAAAGTCGTAATTATATATACATAACAATTTATATACAAAATAAATTGAAAACATCGGGTAAACTAATAATATAATTTTTATAGTCTTAAAAATAAGTATAAAAATATATTAGGATTATTTTTGAAAGTTTCGGATCAATTGTTCAAAATAAATGATTACGCGATAGCGTTTATTTAATAGGACAATATACGTTTAATGAAATATGCGAACCATGCATGAACTAATATGCAGATAATGGTCGTAAATATAAATTTTTCTCCGGGGATGAATAGTGTTTCGTGAATAGTAAAATTTTGAAATACGCTCTCAGAATATTAAATCGATCTAAAAAACGATGAATAGTAAAATGATGAATAGTAACCGATGAATAGTAAATTCCCGAGATGAATAGTAAATTTGAAAAATGACCGGAAATTGAGAATTGTGACACATTTACGTCTAGTCCTAAAAGGTGTTGGACTAACCATTCGAAAGTTAGCTTCTTGCTCTACCCAACCCACAACTTCAAAAATTATGTTTTTTAAGTAAAATTGTGCTAACTTTTGGGGCTTGTGTGCAACAAAGATATCAACTGACTCATGTGTTTCAGCCAGTGCAAATAAAGTATGAACATCATCATCAGTATGAATCAAATGCAAACCATTTTCTAGGGATTCTTTAGGATCACAGAAAAACAACACCCATTTTTGTTCATTAATCTCTGATAATACATTATCAAGGCTTAAACTAAATATATATCTATCACTGGTAAAGGCACATAGATTAATTAATGAACCACCTTCATACATGAGTGGGTTATAATAAAAAAAACCCATTACAGTGGATTCTGAACAAGACCTCACCTTCTTCTTCTTTCTGAACATCCTTAAAAGTTGAGACGAATATGCTCCTGTTTTTCATTATTTTACTTTGTGTTTTTACGAATGGGTTTGACTTGATGTGTGTTTCAGTACGTGAGTGTGGATGTATGTTAGGTTTGGTTTTTCTTAATTGGGTCGGGTTAATATGATAGAGTTTATGGTTTCGGATCTTATTAGTTGGGTTTATTTGGTGTTTGGCAACACATTAATTGTGTATAAGCGTATCAAGGAAGGCAAAGGTCAAGTTGCAGGGTAATAAGTTTCATATGTCACACTTGGTCCCTAAATTTGGTCAGTTAGCCCTTTTTTGCACTTAAAATTCCCGCGTATTTTTACTCACACAAACTTGACTATTTGTCTTTTACTAACTTCACAATTAGTCCCTGAATTTGGAAGGTCCTGTTGTTTTTGGTACATATGGGTTAATAACCTATACCATTTGCATACCAACAATAAAAAAAAACATATTCTCACTAAATCTCAACAACTTCCGAATGGCTAACTTCCCACTTCTTCAAGAGCTCGCCAAAGCTTCGATCGACTACATGTTTTACTCGATTTCTCTTTTTATCGGAGAAAGCGATAAGGACATCAAATTGCTAATGGCCTCCAACAAACTTTGGTGACTTGATTCTTGGTATGAAGGAAACCCGATAATACATCTCTTAGCTCGAATGCTTTCGAACTTGGTGATGAACTACAAGTTTCTTGAGGATCTTTGCAAGAAGCAAAAGGCTATTGTCTTGAAGGCCTTGGAGATAAGGAGGATGATCATCAAACACACTCTCGGTGTTTGGCGGAACAACTTCCTTTATGATCTTAGGAAGACAAAGTGATGTGAAGGAAATCAAGTGGTTATGTTTTTTCTTTTTTTTGAAAATATGTCTTGAATATTTAATGTTTAATATGAAATTAATGAATCTATATGTTATGTTATAGTGTTATAATTTGTTAATTTTGTTGTTAATTTTTGTATCCGTCTTTGATTGTTGTTATATCTGTTTTGATTGTATTGGGTGTTGGTAGAACTATGGTCCTTGCTTAAACAGTGTAAGAATATAGGAGACTAAGGTTTTAGTCCCCTATCATGTCCTCACATTTGCATTAAGTTATAGGAAAAACTTTATTCTCACATTTTACCCCAAATTTGAATTCATAAACCTAAAGCCTCAAATAAGTAAAATTGCATCAATATGGGTAAATCTAGAGCTCGTAAACAGATCAAATGCTCCAATTGTCAAACTGTTGGACATATTAAGTCTAGGTGTCATAAGGATCAAGTACCAAAACCAACAAAGGAAACAAAGGTTCGAGGTAGAAAAAGGCATTGTGATGGCAGAAGGCAACAGGTATTCATTTAATTATCATTTGCATAACGATTCTTCTTGTGTGTTTTACATTCTAGTTGATGTGCAGGACGAGATAAGGCAGACTATGGAACAAGAGTTTGTTAAAGCTCTTTATGAGTAAGAAGAAGAACACACAATTTTGGAGGAAGATGAAGAGCAGTCAAGGATGGATGAAGAAGCATTCCAGCAGTTTTTGGAAGAAGAGAGAATGTACAAAAGAATTGAAGAGGAAAAAATGGCTAGAAGAAGCATAGTTTGAGGCAGCTTACTATGGAGTGGCTGTGGAGGAGTTATATCAAAGACATCCATATGTGCTGGATAAAAAATGTTGAACTGTTGTTAAAAGTTTGTAGGCTTGTAGCCATTTGTAATTTGGACAATATCATGTTTGAAACTTATTTGTTTTGTTGACTTTATAAGTCGAATTGGTTATTCAAACACCCCTAAGCTGCGTATGTTGACTAGATTTTAAGCATTTTGTTGTCTTTACTCCCATCTACTTGTTCAACATCCACAACTCCATCTACTTATATAATACATCTTAAGTCATCAATTCTTTATCATACCAACATATTATCACAATGGATCACGAGAAAATGGTTGTCAAATGGTATGCATTGTTGTTGGGTTAAAAGTGAAAGCAATTTGGATTGACCTTTTTTGCAAAGCGTCCAACTTATAGAGATTTCATGTGGTATGTTTGTCCAGTGTGCCTTGACAGAAGGGGAAACACATCTTATACTAATAGAGATGGTGTTACAAGGGAAAACACAACTACAGGAGATAGTGGTGGATATGTAATGGGTCTACATATTTCTGCATCTACTAGTGTTGGTACTTCCTTGGGCAGTGATGAAGAAGAAAGTGAACCACCTGCAGCTAAAACAACAAGTGGAGAACGTCCAAGCCAAACATCACGTGAAGCACCTGCAACTAAAAGTCCAAATGCAGAACGCCCAAGACAAACACCACGTGAACCACCTGCAACTGAAATACCAAATGGATCACCTACTAGTCAATTAACCAAGTGAATTACTTGCAAGAAATGCTATGTTGTCTTTCAGTCTAAATGTAACTTAACTGATATGTGTGTACTTCTTTTGTTATAAGAATTGAACTTTGGTTACAATTTGAATATGTTGACTTTATAAGTCAAACAAAAGATATTTTAAAGACTAAAATAATTCGGTGTGGTTCCTCTAATATTTTGTTTTATGTTGACTTTATAAGTTAAAATGGGTTTTTCCAAACACCCATCTAAACTGCATAAGCAAATGCAAACTACAAAATGAAAACAACAAAGCCAAAATATACATACACCACCACCTAATTATATCATATAAAGCAAAATATACATGTTAACAAGTATCGTTTTCAGTAACCATCATCAGCCAAAAAATATACATCTTCATTACATCAACAACTAAAAATAACATGTGAACTTCTTGATGGGAGACTTGATATTCATGGGGGAGACTTGAGGTCCTTAGGGGAGGCACATACCTCTCATTCCTATTTGTCTTGGAGCATCCCACAACCGCTCAAGACCAAGTACAACATTGGGGTGGAAGCCTTGGAAGCTTGGGAAGTGGAACCTTTCAAAGTAGTACTCTTAGAAGACATGATCCCAAACTCATCATCGGATGTGTGCGAAATAATGATGACATCAACTTGATTTCCTTTCAAGTTAGTATCACGGAAGATAGCCAAAGCAGAAAAAATCGAGTTCACCGTTACAACTTTCTTAGCTTGCAAACATTAAGTCTAACCTTTCTCAAGCTCCTTATTCCATATTTTACCCACAAGTCTTCAAGTATCACATCAGCAATATCATCTCCTATATCCCACTTATTCCCATAAGTAGCCATAGCATACTCAATCATATCGTCAGATACCGTTAGCTTGCTATAATCCCTTTTTGGCGATTCGACCTTTGCTCGGATTTCTGTCAAATAAAACAGGGTTATATATGCTTATTCCTTAAAATGCCAATCACACAAATACAAAAAAACCAACTAACCTTTCATCACTTCAGCTTCTTTCGCAAATCTGCATAAATATTCAAGCATTTCATCAGACATTTAATCTTCTTGTAACCAAGTATCCCCATATTTGGCCTTCACATATTTTACCATCTCATCAGTTACTTCTGTAAAAGTAAGGTCCTTGTTTGCCATTGTTAAAGTGTATGTGAGGGTTGTGTGACGAAGGAGAGAAACGATCAAGATGGTATACAGAATAGCTTTTCTATGGTTTAATTAAAGTGTGGTATAAATGTGTATGGACTATAATACCCTCGACTAACTAACATAAATCAGACGTTGACCTCGGAATTAATGGCAAGGGATGAGTTTAGCATATAAATTCCTTATTTTGGACTCCCGACGATGAAAAGGGGAACTTTTGTCCCATCGTGATGCGTATGTACAAGATTAGGGACGAACCATGTATTTTACTCTCCTTTTTATTTGCACATTTATTGTACAAGTAATCAAAGCAGGATGTTAACATGGTACAACTGCTTGATATGATAATTAGAGTGTCATAATAAAAACTAAAATTGTGCAAATCAATTCTCGTTGATTATTGGTATGTTAATATGTTATGATCTCATTAAGTGTGGGGTTTGTCGGTGATTTATAACTATGAGTGTCTTTTTCTTTTACAAACTAATTTTGAGTGAGTTCTACACTTGGACTTATAAACATCGATACGAGCCTAGTATGAGATAGGTTCGTATCAACTGATATCAAAGCTAGCCCTATCTTTCGAGGTTTTAACACTCTGAGTGGTGGCCTATGGAGTGGTGGCTTGGACCCCAAAAAACCAACATAGTCGTGACCAACGAGCTCGGAGTGGTGGCTTGGACCCAAAGAGGGGTGCCAACCGTGACCAACGAGAAAGTTGGTTCTTCAAAGGGTAGGGTATTATTATGATCCCACATCGACTAAATATGGGATTGGTGCGTGGTTTATAAGTATGAGTGTCCCTCCTCTTACAAGCTAGTTTTTGAGTGAGTTCTACACTTGAACTTATGAACATCGATCGAGCTTTTAAAATGTATATATATATATATATATATATATATATATATATATATATATATATATATATATATATATATGGGTTTGGGTTATTATGAAAAGTTTCTTAGAATGAAAAGAATGAGAAGGCATGTGGAGGTGACATGTGTCACATTTGCCACATCATCATGCCACATCACCATACCCCACCCCACCCACCCACCCCCAATTGTTTTTTTCCCGCCAAAAATTTCCGCCAATTTTTTCTTGCATCACGTTATAAAGTTCTTGCATCACAAATCATAATTTTAGTGCATTAAGGTTATAAATTCGCATCACGGTTATAAAGTTCTTGCATCACGGTTATAAAGTTCTTGCATCACAATCATGATTTTAGTGCATTAATGTTATAACATTGATTTTAGTGCATCATAGTTGATGCACTTAACTATTAACTATGATGCGGTAACTTATAATAAAGATGCACCAAGACTTATTAGTGCATTAAGGTTATAAGTTCTTTGCGTCACAATTATTATTTTAGTGCATTAAGGTTATAAATTCTTGCATCACGGTTATAAAGTTATTGTATCACAATCATGATTTTAGTGCATTTAAGGTTATAACCTTGATTTTAGTGCATCATAGTTGATGCATTTGAACTATTAACTTATAATAAAGATGCACCAAAACTTATTAGTGCATTAAGGTTATAAGTTCTTGCATCACGGTTATAAATTCTTGCATCATAATCATGATTTTAGTGCATTAAGGTTATAAATTCCTGCATCACAATTATAATTGTGATGCAGTTCGTATCAACTGATATCAAAGCTAGCCCTATCTTTCGAGGTTTTAACACTCTGAGTGGTGGCCTATGGAGTGGTGGCTTGGACCCCAAAAAACCAACATAGTCGTGACCAACGAGCTCGGAGTGGTGGCTTGGACCCAAAGAGGGGTGCCAACCGTGACCAACGAGAAAGTTGGTTCTTCAAAGGGTAGGGTATTATTATGATCCCACATCGACTAAATATGGGATTGGTACGTAGTTTATAAGTATGAGTGTCCCCTCCTCTTACAAGCTAGTTTTTTGAGTGAGTTCTACACTTGAACTTATGAACATCGATCTGAGCTTTTAAAATGTATATATATATATATATATATATATATATATATATATATATATATATATATATATATATATATATATATATATATATATATATATATATATATATATATATATATATATATGGGTTTGAGTTATTATGAAAAGTTTCTTAGAATGAAAAGAATGAGAAAGGCGTGTGGAGGTGACATGTGTCACATTTGCCACATCATCATCCACATCACCATACCCCACCCCCCCCACCCCCCAATTGTTTTTTTCCGCCAAAATTTCCCGCCAAATTTTTTCTTGCATCACATTATAAAGTTCTTGCATCACAAATCATAATTTTAGTGCATTAAGGTTATAAATTCTGCATCACGTTATAAAGTTCTTGCATCACAATCATGATTTTAGTGCATTAATGTTATAACATTGATTTTAGTGCATCATAGTTGATGCACTTAACTATTAACTATGATGCGATAACTTATAATAAAGATGCACAAAACTTATTAGTGCATTAAGGTTATAAGTTCTTTGCGTCGCAATTATGATTTTAGTGCATTAAGGTTATAAATTCTGCATCACGGTTATAAAGTTATTGTATCACAATCATGATTTTAGTGCGTTTAAGGTTATAACCTTGATTTTAGTGCATCATAGTTGATGCCTTTGAACTATTAACTTATAATAAAGATGCACCAAAACTTATTAGTGCATTAAGGTTATAAGTTCTTGCATCACGGTTATAAATTTCTTGCATCATAATCATGATTTTAGTGCATTAAGGTTATAAATTCTTGCATCACAATTATAATTGTGATGCGATATTTTTAAGCGTGATGCGATAATAAATTTTAGCGGGATTTTTTTTTTTTTTTTTTTTTTTGCCCAAAAATTTTTTTTGAGGGGGAGGGTGGGTGGGTGGGGTGGGGTGACACGTGTCGCGTGACGTGGCGTGGTGATGTGGCAAGGTGACACGTGTCACCTCCACATCCCTCTCATTCTTTTCATTATAAAAACTTTCATTTTAACTCTATATATATATATATATATATATATATATATATATATATATATATATATATATATTTTTTTTTTTTTTTTTTTCTTATATAATTTTGTTTTTGTTGTAAGACTAAAAAAAATAAAAAAAAAAATAAAAAAAAATAAAGTTTGATAAGTCAAAAGTAATAAAAAAAATACAAAGCAAAAAAATCATAAAAACTATCTTGTCCTATTAATAAGATGTTGGTATGGATACATACCAATATCATAACAGACAGTAGATTGAAATTCACAATAACATTGTTTGATCAACGTAGATCGTCTATTAAACCTAAGCTTTATAAGCGCAAAGGCAAGAAAATACATTTACTTAAAACATTAAACCTAAACAAACTCTCTAATATAAAGCCAAAATCATCATCATAATGACGATCCTCTAAACTCTAAAGCTCACACTAATCTGAACAAAAGCTCGACTAATATCTAACTCCATATCTTAATGCACATAAAACACTTCCATAACATTGCTATAATAAAAAATTTGTTTTATCCATCTTTTGCTTTACATTTAACTGATCACATTAATAGACACTTACATTCTTTTCTCGAGTTTCTATTTAAAAAAAAAGAGAAGTTGAGAGGAAATTGAAATATAATTATGTTTTCGATTTTTTAAGAGAAAAAAAAAGAGTGAAAGAAATTATACCTAATTCTCCTGCTAATCTTGTTCTCAAATTGAGATGATTTGAAGCGAATTAGAATTTTAAGGTTAGTTTGATTCCATCATTTTAGGTATTTATTTATAGATTTTGCTAAACAATGACCACTGAACAATGTTTAATATAAAATATAAATGGAAACTTAGACTTTGTTAAATAAAAATAATATATATTTAAGTTAATTTTATGTTCATTTATTATGCATTAAAATTACTTTAATAATGGAAAGAATAGATTGTTTAATGTGCTTAGCGTTGCCGGTGGGCAATGTTTAGAAAACCTTTATTTTTTAATTAATTAAAACACAAAACTAAAAATCATTTTCTCTCTCTCTTCTTCTTTTCTCTGTTCTTTATTATAACACCCCCAAAATGGCTCAGCGGAAGCACTCAACCCTTGGGGTGCCACTAAATTGATAGTTTGATACCACAACATAAGCATAGAACAACTGATTTTTCATAAAGAAACTTTTATTCATTCTTGAAAACAATGTCTACATCATTTGATGAGTGCGGAAAACATGCCCAAAATAAAGCGGTCCTCATTTAGGTTTATCAGAGAAATCTATGACCATGCCATGCCCTTGCCTTGCGCCTCCAAAGTTATGCTATCGCCTTATAACCTGAAAATACATGCTAAAAAGTGTCAACACGAGGTTGGTGAGTTCATAGATTTGTTTAAATAACATTTCAGTATACCATTTAGGTGAGTTTAAAACATTTAGTTTTGATGACCATTATGTCTCGCATAATGTCATGAAAGTTCGAGTTTACCTTAGAATAAAACTTCATTTATGGACCGTTTGTAGGGTATATGTACATTACAACAAATATAATGTCATATAGTGTATCTATTACGCTAGCACTAAGATCATGCAACCGAAGCTATGACAGTTTTCTGTATGCAAAATGAAGACATACTAGTTAGGGGCCCATAGCGAGTGTTTATCCCAGTACACTCGATTCCGACATGCTATACGTTTCGCCTTGACCCATGTATGGCCAACCGAGCAGAGTCACCCCAATAGATCTATTTATAACATTCGCGCTTCCTAGCGAGGTGTGACGTTCATGAAGAGGCATTTTGGGATCTAAAGTCTTAGGCTAAGCTGCGTAACATTTTAAGTAAAAGCATTTTGTATGGTCTAGAAAACATCTTTATGTGATGTAACTTTAAACAGTTAAGTTTGCAAGAAAACGTTCAATAGTATAGTAGGCAAACACATCATATCGATCATAAAGCACAGTTTGCATTGAAATGCACAATTTCTGTAAAGCAATTCATTTAAGTAAAACGAGCATGTATCTTTCCTCAAAACAAGCATAAAACAGTTTAAAAGTTTGGGCTATGAAACTCACCTTAGCAATTCACAGTATGCGGTGCAATAAATTAATTAGTGATAATGAGTGGCTCCTACACGTAACCAAGATTAGTACGACAGTTTAGCCTTTATTCATGTTTAAGACTCGATAAAGTTTAAGAAAAGTTTTCAAGTGTTTGTTGTTGTTGTTGCTTTGTGTGGCATCATTTAGTTTGAAATTAGTTTTCAAAAGTTTACATGTATTGGCTTATGGAAGGGTATCTGCAGAAAGTATGCCCGATGAGCGAGGCTTGATGTGATGGCAACGAGCGATGATATCTGAAGTAAGTATATATATATCGTGTCGTTGTCGGTTTGAGCGAAATATGTATATATATTCTCACGTCATTTAATGTTTAAAATAATTGTATGCAGAAAAGATTTAAGTACCACTTATATGCATTAGAAAACCAAAGGTAAGTAAAATAATAGGTATGTTTATTGAACATTTGAGCATGACTCGGGTGCATACTTAACTGGTTTGTGGCGATAATTGTCCAAGGTTTTGTTAAATACTCAACGAAATGTTTTGTGAATGACATTGCAATTTTATATCATAAACCGTTCAAAGTATAGTTATCCCACTTTTGAGTTAAATAACTAACTTCCAATTGTTAGAACCCAAAGTTTTTAGAAAATATTTGTGTATAACTTGTACGTAAAATATACATGTGTATTCCATTTGTCATTGTAGGGTAAAAGATATGTTTGTATATTTTATATATTTGAAATGATAAATTGTCGAAAGTTTATAACGAGTTTCACCGAGATATATTATTTGATTTAATAATAGTATGTGTAGCTCACGCCTCGTATCATTAAAAGTGTGAAAACCCCTTTTATATTTGTTGTGAATAGTAGCAACAAATTAATTTGTTTTCAAAACACGTTCTTCTTTTCTATTTATTTCGTGCTTCATTTTACATGTTAAGGGAAATGATGCATGTCGTATTGCTCATGGATAAGTCGGATGCTATCGATGCGTCGTGTGAAAGGGGTTGTGATGAGTCGGATGAGAGTTACGGTTTACTCAAGTCGATAACGTACATGTGGACCGTCGCAACAAAAATCAACGCCCTGGTGGGCACACGAAACCGAACGCACCCTGCTGAAATAAATGGGCTTCGCAGCCAGTTTAATAATAACAAATTCATGTTTAGTTATGGGCTTGAGGCCCAAATGTATTTCAAAACACAACCAGTGATGTTGAGGTGCAACTTTTGACGCGGGGAAACTATCCAAAACGCAAGGATGAATTGAAAACTGAATATGTGAAGTCGCGGGATTCTTGCGAGCTTTTCCCCGAGGTCTAATGTTAGACAATGAGACAACACGACTCAACCTTCGTGACCTTTGCTAGACTCGCAACTTGGGCTGCCAGTTGGGCTTAGCCCAACTGCCCTTTTGACACCCGCCACATAAAACACAGGTTCAGGTACCACAAATGTTTTTGGCATGAGCATTTTGTTGGGCAAACATGGTTACTCCTTATTGAGACTCGTGTGATCTCGACACACCTTTCTGTCGTGATGCTAACCAAGCCATGACACCCTTTTGTGGGTAATGGTGGTCAAACCAAAAGCGAGGCCAAACACCCTAAGTGGGCGTTTACTTGTGACTCGAGGGACATGAGCGCAACACCCTAGTGTTACATGGTAACATGTGTATACTCAATGTAGTCAAAACGCACCCTAAGTATGCTAGAAGAGAGCAAGGCACACGCCGGTGCTTTAGCAGGAACAAGCTCGGGAAAATGACCAGGATTTATGGAAATCGAACCCCCTAGTACGCTTTGTGGTTGACTCGAGAACAGGCACCAATACCCACCTTCTCGAGTGTACATGCTACACCGAGCTGAGGCAAACACCCCCACATGTATTCCCTCACGCAACAGATCAAAATAACAACTTCTAATAAGCGGAACTAGATTCAAAAAGCAAAAGAAATCTACATATAAGGATTATAGCTACGTGTCTATCGGGTACAACCCGTCTCGAATAAGTGTCTTGACATAGTCACCCTTACGGGGTTAGGGGCTCGTACGAAACCAACAAGGAAGATACACCCTGATGTGGTTCCTTTTCAGCCGAAAGAGACCACACATAAGTGAAAGAAATGAGCCGAAACTAACAAGCCAATACAAGGTTTTAAGTTATACTCCGTAATTTTTATGGGTTCTACCACACCATAACAACAACAATATCCAAAGATTTATTTAAGCAAAGTTATTCACGGTTCCAATGAAAATTTTATTCGATTGGTCCTTAGATTAACGAGACAAATCTACAATTGAACTTATAAATTTTCAAGGTAATTCATAAAAAAAAATAATAGATTCTTACAATTGTGGTGCGGTCGATTGAAGGAGTGAACCGAATAAACAATAAATCCAAAATGACTCGTCCCAATAACTGATTACAACCAAATTCGAACTAATTTCTACATGAATTAGAAAATCCCTAATTCAATTTTTGCTAAAAACCTTAACTGAGGAACCCTAGCTTTTATGTGATTGCGGGTGAGGAGTGAAGCAACCTTTAGAAAAATCGCTCCTAGTTATAATAAATAAATGAAGGAGGGAAAGTGTTAGGTCCCATTTATATAACCCAAGCATCAATATGAAGAAATATAGAAGAGATAGATCGGTTGAACAATATCAAACAATATACGAATGATATGAAGAAATGTTATGCGTGAGTATTGAGAGAAAATGAACAACCAACTTGAGAGTTTACAAGATTATTTATAGGAAGGAAGCAGAGCAATACGTCAAGTTCTCTTCTTTTCCTTATTGGGTTTGGTAGAACATGAGAACTTTCTACGTAAGCTGCTATAATTATTAACATAAAAGCCAAATTAAAATTAACTATTACGTATTAATTACTAACACTTGTAATCTGGTTTAGGAGTGATTCCAACAATCTCCCAAGTGTTGGTGATTAATGATTTAGTGATAACGTTGTAGGTCTTGATGTAATAGTAAACGGACGTCTTGACATTCTTCTTTCTTGTGAGAAGAAGTGTCTTGATTCTAACAATCTCCCAGATGTAGGGATCTTGTTTACTTTGAAGTTTTTCACTTTGGCGTCATCATTTTCTTTGTTCTTTGATCTTTGTTCATTGTGGTGGAAGTGATAGTATGTTGTTGTTATCGCATCGAGTCCGCTTCGTTGCTCCAGTGTCTCCGTCTTTCTCCAACATGCTCACACACTCTTTAACGTTGGATTTGATCTTGATGTAGTTCTCTTAGTCCTTAAACTTTGTAGATTCTTTGACTTTGACGAAGAATCATTCGACTTTGTGTTGCCTTTTGAGAGAACTTCAATTAGTGTTGTTGTTGGTATGAGCATGTGAAGAATCTGCGCGATCTTTTCCTCCATGAGCATCCATAAGAAGAAAACATAAAACATGGGTTAGAAATAACACAGTGCTTACAAGTTTGAACTTGAGTGTGTTAACGACATAGTGTGAAAACATGACTCTAATTCTCACAAAGGTTGTTCTGAACCGAGTCCCACAAGTGAGATAACGCGATGTCTTAGAAATCGCCTACTGATTCGGATGAGTCATCGAGGTACAGAAAGCATCACCCCACTAATGTAGACCGTTTGAGACAGCTAGCGTAACCCACGGGAGTTACCGAGTGACTGCTTGTCATGGTTTGTTTAATGTTGGCCACGGCGAGTTTCCATTCAATCACCGAGGATCGCATGTGAACCTATCATAAATGTTCTCGACATATTGCTAAGATCTGTGAAGGACTCTTGAATGTATCACTTGCGTCCTTATTGTTGAGCGACAAGTGATGAAATGTCAAGTGTACCTAAGAGATCTTTTGATGAATCTCGTGGCTCTAGACTCGATAGTGCGCTTTGGTTTTCTGGCGGAGACTAGGAGAGGGTCTCCTTCTTCAATACCAGCAATCTCAAGAGAAAGCCGATGGTTTACGTGGGGTTCGTGTGAGAATGAAACAAGCTTCATTGAGAGAAACTTGAGTGGCTAAGAAGGTTTAGTGCATGCGTCATTGGGTCCATGCGACTTTAATCTTCAATACCGGTGTCATCAAGTGACAACCAAGTGTATATGAATTGAACCCGTTATACGCCTAAGTTGAATAATACGGAGGGCTATTTCTTTTCACCCTTTTCTTTACTTTTCTTTTAATTCTTCAACTCCTTCTTTCTTGATTCTCATTTCTCCTTTTATAATCATACCTAAGGACTTCTAATTCTAACTATTGGTGGTGTCCTTGGGTAGATCCCTCCGACTCTGGCGGATCATAGACAGTTATTCCTAACCTTAGTCGCCTTATAACTCCATGACTAACCTATGTTGCCATAAAACCAATTTTCATGAAAATCTCTCAAAGTGGTTATGAATAAAAGCTTTAGTGTAAAACCCTAAAATTCGTGAATGTGTGAAATGACCATAATACCCCTCAAGTAAATAATTATGAAATTCGTAGTACACGTCTAGCTCATTTAACTACGTATAACCAAGTTTATACATATGTAATTAATTAAATTCAACTTATACTTATGTTACAAAATAAAGACAACACATTAAAGGTTACTTGGATCTAAATACATGTACAATTATATTTAGGCTAATCAAATAACAAAGTAAATATTGGTAAATATGGTAAATTGAATAAAGGTGATTTGGCCTAATCACTTCCCCTATTTCTACCTAAACCCACGCCCAAAAGTAGCTCCCCATGATCTCTCATTTATTCTCAATTATGCTCCCATTTGTAACTTACTTTCTCTCATTCAAAATAAACACCACAAACCCTAGATAAAAAAAATGACGGCCTAGCATTTTTTTCCATTTTTCATTCGACATCAAGGAGTGCACAAGGAGATTCGTAGCATCGTGAACCTGCTGTGATCGTGGTTGGTTCAAAGGAGGCTTGTCGTGGGGTGTTTGGTGCCTTAATCTCGTCCCTCTTCCGTTCACGCTTCAAGGGTAACATCTTAAGTCTTGTTTTGATTTCCTCCCTTGGTTTTCTTTTGGTTGTGTCGCATAAAATGGAGTCACCAAAAACAGAATGTATGCTATAAAGATGATAATGTTCTCATATCAGGTTTATATCCTACTTAATATATTCGCATAACAGAATGTATATCAGGTTTATAAAGATGAAATAATAAAAAGATGTCACATAAACTAATAAAGAGCAGCTGCGTTAAATCATGCATTTGATTCGCATGATATAGAAAATGATTGGCCACCATTCGACCCACATATAGACCTCAAGAGATTGAATCTGTTTGACCCTCCTTTGCATGCAATGGTCACGTTTATTTATTTTGTATCAAGCTATGATTGGTCACATGAAATATGTAATTCAAACCATGCATAAGTCTGTTTTGATGTTCCTTATATTTCATCTAAAGGTTGTCTTGTAAGATGAGATATGAATAATCTTAAAATTTTGGTTCGTCTAATTAAAGCTATACGAAGATTTGTCATGCATGTCACGTAAACCTTGAATAATTTGTATATATGATCACATAGGGTTCATGGTTTAAATCTGGTCATGTCATGTCGTGGAGTTGGTAAACAAAAAGGAAAGAATGGTTGTACTTGGTCTTGTCGGGAAGGTGAGTCGGGGTTAGTCCGTTGGCATGTTTGTTTAGTCGTGAAAGTAAGTATTTTGGACCGCGAGCGGGATTGAATATACTCGACCATGTCCTTAAAAAGATAGTAAAATAAGCGTACTACTTTCTTTCATATTTGACGTACTAAGAGTATTACTAGAATGAAATCATTACTTTAATTACATTACAAACCTTACTCTTTGAGATAAGTTACATAATTAACCCTAAACTTGCGTAACTTGGCATAAATGATCTTTAAACTATTATAATACTCATTTTGATCATTTAACCTAATATGACATTAAATAAATCATTTATGACTAAATATGCTAATTACGGAAACCTGCTATTTTTGGAAAGTTGCTTAATATGGAAACCTGCTAATTATAGAAACCTACCTAAAATAGAAAGTTACTAAAAGTGGAAACCTGCTAAAAATAGAAAGCCGTCTAAAAAGAGTAATCTGATCTTAATAAGCGTTACCTAATTCATATAGGTTCCGGACGGCAGGATTGATTCATCGTGTGACTTACGTTTCTATTTTGCTTGCGTCGATTGAGGTACATATATTCTATCCCTTTTCAGTAGGGATTTCCCATGACTTTTCGATCATTGACTTTACTTCACTTATGATATTCTTTTGCTATGATTTCCTTATGCTATGATCCTTTTGATATGATTCCGACATAATCCTTTGATATGATTCTGTTCGCTATGATATTCCTTTGTTATGATTATGAACTTATGATTATGAACCTTCGATTATGAATCATCGATTATGAACCTCGATTATGAACTTATGTTATGTAAATCGATATGAACCTTTGACTTGAACCTTTGATATGAACCCTTATGATATGATTATGCTTTGACCCTTGGGTTTGATACCGAGCCAAATATGTTTCCTAGTCATGGGTACCATGACCATGTCATTGATGCACCAATGGCATGACTCAGTGTGTCTGAGTGATGTTACACACCGTCCCTTTCCGATTATGAGCTCAATTATATGTTTGGCCACTATGTTTCCGCGGGGGCGTATGGATGCATCCTAGATATGTTTTGATATGATATGATATGATTTATATGGTGAATGATGTCGTGTGCAATACGCGTCTTCACGATCACGGGAGCTAGCTACTCCATTGGTTATTGAGGTCTCCCTCTATTATGTATGGTATTCCGAGGTCACCCCTCCGAATACAATGGTTACTATGATATGATATGATATGTTCGGGCTCGTGGTAGATTTCGACAACCCTTACACTTTTGATATACCTATATTGTACCTTCTACATTCCCCAACGCACCATATTACATGTGCCACTTATATGACTCACTCTACTACCAAGATATATATATTTCATTGCTTTGATATGTCACACTCTCATTCCGTTAATTCGGATCCATTCACGTCTTGGGTTATTATATGCTTATTGAATTTGATTATGCTATTCATGTTTTATGTGACTCGATTATCCTGCTATGATGTGATTAATATGCGGTTATCTCGAGTTACTGTTTTCATCGATGATATGTGATCTCACCGTTATGTGACCTACGAATTGTCTGGTGACCATGCTAGTGTGTAATCGATAGTTTTATCTGCATTTATTATGTGTACTTCGTTCGAGATAATTTTCGTGGACTATGACTATCCATTGTATCCTTATCCGCTTATTGTTGACCCGCCATGTTTACATTTCGGTCTATGCTACTGATTGATTTGGTTAAATGGTTCAACTTATGACGTACGGCTTGTTAACATGTTTAATTGCCTGCTATGTCCCTACTTCATTTAATTATAGTGTTCATCTTGTATTCCTACTTTTTACGTGTATTGCCATGTTTTAAGCATTGTTGTGATCTGGTTATGTTTTCAACTAAGGGTTTTGACCTGTATGATTTCCATGCTCACTTACTAATTAATTGCTTCCGCTTGCCTTGAGATTTCTGCTTGACTTGTATGTCTTCTGATTTCCTGCATTGATTGTATGTTGTATGTGTTGTGTGGATACGACGTCTGCTATGCTATGCTTGCTTATGTTTCAGTACTTGCATGCCTGGTTTGTATGTGCTTGTATATATGTCGTCGATGCCTTGCTTTGCTTTGTTCTCCTTGTTATCTGTTCTTTTTGGATATATGTATAATTGTGTTCTGCAGGATCCTCCTTGACTCATTGGTTCCATTTCGTCGTGACTTCGTTATTAGTTTCCTCATTTCACTTCCCATTTTTGATTTTATTTAGCTTTCGTGTTATTATATCTGTTCACTGGGCTTTTTAAGCTCAACCGCATTTCTTTTTCTGCGGCAGGTTTTAGGTTGGAAGATGGGCTTTGATGGGCTGAGAGTTGGATTATCTGAGTGGACCAACCCTAGTTGCCTTATTATTTGGACTTATTTTGAAGAGCTTTTGTTTTGAGATTTCATTTCATTTTGGATATTGTATTTCCGTGTCAGTCAATTGTTTATATGAATTGATACTTCAATTTTAAGGTTTCCGTTTGTAAAGATTTTAATTGTATGTTATGATATGACACCAGAATGTGACACTTCTACCCTTGTTGGGTTGGGGTGTTACATTTAGTACCACTGTGAGAGTTTTGTATTTTGCAGAAATACTCCCCCTCCACACGTGTTTAAGTATTTTGACTGAAATTTGCACGGTGAGAGAAGAGCGCGCACTTTTGAATTGATCAACTCAAGATAGACAATCCCCCGTGACACACGGTTACGTTGCATAGTTAAAGAGTTACATTGTCAACTTTTAGGTGACAACTAGCTCTAATAACTACCTTGAAGGTGTGGACAAACCTCAAAAGGTTGTCAAACCCGTCAAAGTTCATGTCTACCAAGAGTTTCTCGAATGGTACATTCTACTAGGACAAGTCCTTTGCGAGACACGTTTACATCACTAGCGAACTAGCTTGAAATTATTACCCGTCCCGGACAAGTCTTTTCGAGTTACTAACATTTAAGATCTCGTCAATTCATTGGTTAAGTCTTTGGTACGACGATTCATTGGCAATTGACAACATATTTCTTATCACATAATTTTTCTCCCCCTAAAAAATGGCATATAAATGTTATTTTTGACGAAATTTTGATGTCGAATATGTCCATTTCAAGTTTTGTAGGAAGATTACCACGAAGAACAATTTTGTGAACAAAGTTTTTAAGCAAATACTCCCCCTCAACAAGTGATATTAACTTTTGAGGTTTTGAAAATCATAAGGGGAAGTACTTGTTCTTTTGAGCAAATTTGATAAGTTTTACTCAAAAGTAAGAAGCTTTCGCTCCTTTTATAAGGATTGTGGCACTAAAGCGTACCACAGGGTCCTTTCATGACAAGAACGGGTTGTACATTGTTATGTGTGTACAAGCCATTGTTAGATATAAATCACACATCCAAATATAATAGAAACAAATCAAGGGGTACCAGGAGACTCAGATCGTCCAACAATAACTCCGAGAATGCGTTACGGGCGTTGATAGCTTTGAGAGATATGCTCGGGGCGACCACCAATCGAAACTCTCCAAAGTTACGATTTGATCCCTTACGAACAACCTTTCATCAATCCGCGTGATGATCTTCTTTACATCCTTCTATCCTCGAATTCCATCTCTTGGTGACCCTATGCCATCATGTATCTCCTTTAACACTTGTATGCTAACCCGTCACGACTTTCTTCAATGTATGATCCCCAAACTTGTGAAGCTCTTTGCAAGCCATGAAGAAATTGTGGTGTAGTTCACTTCGGTAGACTACCCCAAATGGTTTCCTGATAAGGGTGTACTGAGCAAGTTGGTTTATCTCGGGAAGGTCTAGCTGTGGTTTTGTGAGGTTTACACGTTTCTGATAAGATTCTACGGCAAGTTGAATGTCTTCTACACGTTCTTGGATCACGATGCTTCTGATGAAGATTAACAGTGACTTGATGTACTCGTGTTGGATAGTTGTAGAGAATTGTCGCATTCGTAATTGTACCTTTGCAAGATACATATCTTTAATGTCGTTTAGAGACAATCTTGGAAAATCCGCTTCACATAAGTCATATTCCTCTTCGTCTTGTCGTTTGACCACTATTTTCTTAAGGAATGTGTAGTCCCACTTCGACGACAAGGAAACATGCTGAATGGAAACGATCCGTTTATCACTGAACACTTCCTTTTTGGACTTTAGAACCTGGCAGCTTTTGTAGTAGATTCTTCGGCGTTCAGGCCAATGATGAATCCCATACAATGCATCGAGGTCATACTTTTCCACTTTGTCAGCAAACATGTGTATGGCGTCTTCCTCGATGGCTATGTTGTTGGAGAATATTCTTTGGGAAGGGAGTGTGAGTGATGTAGCGTATTCTTGGAGACATCGCTACCGTGTAGAAGAAACTCTAGGTCGTTGTTGAAGAAATAGTGGAATGGAATCTTGGGTTGATCCGATTCGGCCAATGGTAGGTAGAGGTTTGGTCCAACGGTGTAGTATGGAGCTTTATGCAGTGCAGTGAAGTCTATGTTTGATTTAGGATTGAGCCAATCAATGTTGTTAGACATGGCTCGTGCAATGTTATCAAGATGATATTCGACTTCAATTGCACTTTCTGAGCTGTCTTTAAGTAGTTGAAATGCATAATTCTTGATTCGCCTCAACTCTGCTTTGGTCATTTCCTTCACTTTGAACTTTTCTTGTATAAGCTTCACATGCTCCATTATACGGCCATCTACCATTTCTTGACCTTCCGGTAATGAAGGTAGCATCAACAAGTCTAGAAAACCAATCATATTCTTGATAGTATCTTCATCTAGCCATGAGACAACGGTCTTCTTTTCTTTTCTTTGGCTTTGATGATGATTACAGTTTCTTTGTTGTGGCGTAAGAGGTGGGTTGTTGTTGGGGCTCGGGGATCTCTTCATCGTCACCACCGGTGTATTCGAAATGATCACCGGTTTTCTCTGTTTGTGGTGGTAACTCGAGTCTGAGGTTTCTCGATGCGCAGTGAGCGTGGAGGAGATCTTCTTTCGGTGGAGGTCCTTTGGGGTGGTGGTGGCATAGAGGAGGAGTCATCAGATTTCTTCTTGCGTTTCAACTCTTTATCCTTATCCTGATCATCATCGTCTCTTGGACGTTTTGGCCTTTCAGCTGCCGCTTTGCATGAAGTTTTAAGTTGGTATTCCAACAATGAGTCAAACAGTTTAGCTTCGTCAGAAGTAAACGTTGCAGATCGTTGAGACATTTGTAGTACAAGCTTGAAACCATTTACGCCGGAGGCAACTGCAGCTCGATTGGGTTGATTGTTATTGTTAAAGGCGTTGCTTTTATTGTTTGCTTGACCAACTGCATGAGATTCGAATAGAGTTGTCTGGTGAACATCTCTCTTGTTACACCAGGAACAGTGTCGAGAAGGAACTTATGAGTGTATTCCTTAATCGTCTTGTTCATTTCACCCTGTATGTCTTGATTAAGAAACTTCTGGATCTGTTCCCGCTCTCTCAACATCTCGTTTATCCCATTTTGAAGAAGATTGACTCTGTCAGCGAGTTGATTGAGTTTCTTGTTGACTACGTTTTTCTTCCTTACTTGCTTGATAGCTTTAACAATCTTTGTCTTTGCTCGGGATGCCCAAGTGTCGGTTGGCTTCTTTATCGATCTAGATGCGGATCTGGTGGTAGCGTCTTTGGATGGTGGTGGTGAAGAATGAGATGATGAGTCAGACGAAGATGAGACATGAGGAGGCTCAGGGTCCTTTGGTGGCTCAGAAGTTTGTTCCTTGCTACGTGCGGGACTATCAAGAATGTAATCATTGGCTTCCTTTTCCGCTTGAGCCTGTTCTGCAGCCTTGACCTTTGCCTCTTCATCTGCTTGAGCTTGAGTTTCTTCTTCTGTCTTTTCTTTAACTGCAGCCTCAACATCTTCATCAGAGATTTTCTCAGTTTTCTTCTTCTTCTTGTCTGGTTCCTCAAAGTCAAAAAATGATCTTGTCCTCCAGTTGCTTTTGTTCTGATTCGTGGGTGGTGGTATCAGTTCCCTTATCGGGTTGATTAACCGCATCAGAAACTGGTGTGGTTAGTGCACCACCACTTGAACCGCCTGGGCCACGAGTTTGTATTAGGTTGAATTCCTGAGCAACATGTTGGAGGCTGAGATTCTTTACCTTCTTTCTGTAGTCTTTGTCTTCATCCAGTGGCTCTTCTTCTGAGCTCTCTTCTTCCTGCTCTAGCACTGGAGTTTTCCCTTTATCAGCCTTGGGACTTAGAGGTTTTGCAACTGTTAGTGTGTCATATGTGGCAGATTCTGAGTAGATAACCTCTTCATCTGTTTCAGTGTCCTCCGAGTCCTCGTCCATTAGTTTTGGTTCTGGTTTGGGAATAGGGATTGCATCCTTTAATGGAACTCTCTGTTTGAGTGTGTGAGTCCTCTTTGGATACTTTCTCATACTCTCAGTGCTTGCAATACTTCCAGCACTGCCTCTCCTGGTCTTCCTAACAGGTGTACCGGAAGACTTTACATCCATGAACCCAACTTTGCACAGATTGAGCGCTACGGATACCGTTTATGCGATTGAAGTCCGCGATAACATCGCAAGTAGACAATCTGGTAACACAGCACCTTGTTTCTTCGTTGTTGAGTCTTTGAATCTTACCACGTTGAGTGTGGACTCAAGCAACACGGAGTGATGGTTGGGGTCATCAAGTCTCAAGGGAATATCTGGATTATTCCCTAGAATCCTTTGGATCAACAGCTTTGTGTATATGATATAAGGGATCTTGGTGCGAGGCTTTATAAGATAGGACATCATGTCGTCCCGGATCGAGTCGCAAATTCGATGTGTTTCATGTTGACCATACCCCAAAATATTTGTAGTTCCATGAGCTTGGATGCTCAAAACCATCATCACGTCCGAAACGGTTGGCAATCATGATGTAGAGGGTTCTCCATGGCTGGGGGATGTTCTTAAGATCAACTGATGAATGTTTTGTGATGATCCCAGCAGCTTCATCATAGCCGATGTCGACCATGAATTTGAGAGTGACATCTTCTGAAGGAGAAGCAAAGTAATCAGCAGGCTGGATGGTAGGAAGAAGAAGAATAGCTCTTAAGTCTGTTGGAGTGACGGTGACTTGTTTGTCGTTGAGTGTCACTGTTACAGCCTATTAACCTTTGACCTTCTGCATGGTATGCTATAATTGGTGAATATAAATCACCGGCACAGTTGCAGAATTAGTGAGCATGTTCTTGTAAGGATGAGTCTTCAGAATATCCACAGCAATTTGATAAGAAGACTCAGAACACGTGAAGTTGTCAAAATCGACTCTGAGATTGTTCTTCCCAATCTTCATTGTGTAACCGTTGGGGAAGATGTCTTCCATTGAGAGAACATTTGGTGCATCAACATTTTCCATTTGGACGTCCATATCGTGATCTGAAAGATATTTAGCCAAAAGAACCAACATATCGAAAGACATTACGTTAGTCAAAAGTTGATTTTATTGTCCAATTTATTGAATATGTTATGTCAATGAATGTTACGTGTCCAACGTCACTTGTTTGTCTGATAGTCCAAAGTAGTCGTGAAAACTTTCGTGAATTTATTAACTTTGAGTTTTAAAGTCCAAATTTTCACTTATTTACACAACATATTAACCATTTAAGTTTATTAGTGACATTTTGGTTTCGTGACGTTATGATTTATTTGTATACAAGTTTGTACGCGTAACAATTCACAATTATGGTTAAAACTAGGCTTAAGCGTAGGAATTGCAAGCTTATGCGTAAGCGATGAACCATACGCGTAGGCATAAGCTTATGCGTAGGAACTTAACTTATCGTAAGAAATATTACAGCGTGAAAAGAACTTAGCAATAAGCTTCGCGTAAGCATATGATGAAACTTATGCGTAGGTTACTCGTAAAGTGAACCTTATCGTAAGACTAAAGTTCACGATATTGGTATGTGCTAAAACACATACCTTTTCATTATCAAAACCGACCCAATATAACCAAGAAAGGCCGTTTATTGCTAATATTTGTGGTTTTCTTGAGTTTATGCTTGTCAGTCGGTTGTAAAAACACAAAAAAGAAGCCAAAACCAAGAAACCGAGCACGAGAGAGAAGTGTGGAAGCCGTCTGGGGATGCTATTTCGAGAGTTTGATGCTCAAAAGTGCAAAATATGGAGTTCTAGACATGGTTTGGGAGATTTCACATTAAACCCGTCATTATATCAAATTTTCACAAATTACCCTTTCACTTTCCAAAAATTACACAACAATCCCTCAACTTTATCATTATGTCACTTTACACCCCTCACTTATCCATTTTTCCAAAATCATCCCTCACATTTCATAATTTACACTTTTGGACCCTTGTCTTGCAAATATTACATATATGGTCCTTAGTGTATTTTATATACTAATCCAATATCCAATCTTTTATGCCATGGCCCAATCCAAATTCCACTTTACCCGGTCCAGTATACAAAAAAAAACCAACCCGGCCATTATTATTAAAACCCCCCAACCCGGTTTACTTATCCCACTTACCCGAATATCACAAAACCCGGTCAAAGTCAACACCACTTGAAAAAATATTAAACAATCCCAAACCAGAAACGCGCCCAAACCTTTTACCCACCATGGTTTCACTGTTTCACCTCAACCCCTTTTACCCTTACATCACCTTTTTAACCCTCACTTAAGTTCTCTTCTAGAAGCTGACACACGTGTCAGAAGTTATGACACAATGGAATGACACAGTGGACAAAAGGAGAAATTCTATTGGTTTAGCCACCTCACTAATCCAATCCAAGGGCTGCTATTGGATGTGATGACAAGTAAGATGATCAATGGACGAGATTGAAGATCCAGAAGCATCTCAAAGGCATCCCAAGCTCAGCTATAAAATGACCCCATGGCTCACATTTGCAATTTGTCCAATTTCTCTGTCATTAAGAAGTTGTTACCATATGCTTTCTATTGTCATTTACTTTTTCTTAATTTAGTGTAATTTCATTTTCAGTTTTGTAAGTTCAGTTGTTAAATGCAATTTAGTTTGTTTTAAATTCCAAGTTTTTTTCAAAAGTCAACATTAGTCAAAGTGCTTATTCAGTATTCGTTTCTGCTTATTTCAATATTAGTTGTTAAATTGCTTGTTAATCTCATCTTATGGTTACCAAAATGTTTTTCAAATCATTGTTTTAACTAAAACTACTTAGTCCTTCAAAAAAGCCAAAAATAAGCCCTTAGTCAATAAGCTGTTTCACAGCTTATTGACTGTACTAATATCACATTTGATCTGTCATTCAGAATATTGGGTTATCTGAAGTTGTTTATATCTCAAGTTTTTTAGCTTAAATATGTTTTAGAAGCCAAACTACTTCATTAAGGAGTGTTTGGAACAGCTTTGATTTTCTAATCTAGTGTTTCTTGTAAGCTTAATTTCTATGTGCTAAGTTTAAAAATCTGTTTTAAAGTAGATTTGGCATAGTTTCTTCAGTTGGAAATTCAGTTTTGTGATTTCACATATTGGAGTTAATCTATCAGTTTTACTTTTTCTTCACTATTGCTGTCCTGCACAATTCTGTATCATTTGTTCTGCTCAGTCTCTTGAGGATAGATGTAGAGTGTTTTTGTTCCTTTCATATGTTTAGCTGTAGACTAGGTGTGGTATGCTTTTGTTTCATTTGTAGTGCTGCAGTTTTTTTTTGCTTGATAAAGCTTGTTGCATCAGTTGTTGATTTAGCATAGTTAGAGCTTATGTTCATTTAAGTTATAGCTTGGGTTGAAATTTTAGGTACTTGTAGTTTAGGACTTAATGGACTTGCCTTAGTATTCTCATAGGAGCTTGTAACTAGCTTGTTAAGATTGCTTATCCATTCCAAACCTCTGCACCTTTCCAACTGTTTTCTTTGCACTATCTTTGTCGATTTAGCTTATTAACAAAATTAATAGCTTATTTTCCCACTGTGCTGCTTGATCTTTGGTATTCTAAGTAGCTTGTAGGTTTAGTTTTAGATATCTGAGCTTTAGATTTCACTTTTGAGCTTATTGAGTAGCTTATTTAAGCCTGCTATAGTCTTATCTGTCTTCTTGTTACCTTTCGTGATCCTCGTGTTTTGCCATTTTGTTTGATCCCTACTTGCTTCATTACTAATCCTTATGAGCTGAAATTTGGTACACATGTTCTCTGCCAGGTAGTCTTAAGATCCACACTTTAGGTTTTCCCTTTAGCTTACTGAATAAGCAGTTTCAACTGCTTAAACAGTAGGGGTTGAACCATGTTTAGCTTATATGGCAGTTTGCTTAATCCTTGGTTAAGTGCTTATTAGGTGTTAGGAGTAGGTTCTATAAGTTGATTTAGAGTATATTTAGTGTTATTTAGCTTATGTTATCTGTTGGTTCACTGTAGAGCTTATTTGCTTATTTCCTAGTGCTTATTCTAGCTCCTTTTACACATCAGTTGCATTTTCTTCCAAATAGGCCTTAGTTTTTATATTTTTCTCAGTTTTAGAATAACATTTTAATATTTTCCTGAAATTTTCATAATTTTTAGTTCTTGTTAAGGTATTTTCTTATTTAAAATCGGTTTTAATCAATTTTAATTAGCTTTTATTGCAATTAATTGAGAAAAGTTCCAAAAATAATTTTTCAATTTTAATAGTTTAAGATAAATATAAAAAGCATAAAAACATTTTCCTTATTTTTCCCCTTTTATTTGGTATTTTTCACAATTTTTATTAGATTAAAATAGATTTAAATTTGTAGAAAATAGAAAATTAATCTGAAAAATACAAAAATAGTTTTAAAAAGTCTTTTGAGTTATTTGTGATTTTTAGAAAATAGATTCATATTTTTCTCTTTGATTTTTATAATTTTAGAATTTTAAATATTTTAAATTAGTTTTAATTTTATAAAATCAAGAAAAATCCAAAAAATAGTTTTAATTCTAAATTAGTTTTACATTACATTTTAGAGTAAAAGTAAATTTAGGCATTTTTAGGGTATCGTTTAGGCGTAGTTGCATTTTATTCACGTTTTGTTAAATACGTTTTAGTATTATCGCACTTAGGATTCCCGTAGATTATATGTTCCATTTGCTTTCCTTATCCGTAGTTTAGAATATATCATCTTATGCCCCTTTTCTTATTCGAATCCGATTATTGAGGCGTGAGTTGGAAATTCCATTCAACCCTCGTTGGGAAAACGACCCGGGAAATACATTCCTTTGTATTTCTTCAGAAAAATATATATGTACGAAAACGACAAATCACATATCCTTCACAGGATACGCGTAGTCCCTTTTTTAGAACCTTACGCGTAAAGGTTACGCGTAAGATTACTCTTACGCATAACATTCTACGCGTAAGGTGATCCTTATGCGTAGAAGCACAGTTAACCTTGATTCTGATTTTTTCACGCGTAATAACCTAAAACAAATACATCATAACTCGTTCATTAACATATTATCCAATACTCTTTAATTTTCACATGAACTCAGTTTACGCGTAAAGACTGCTTACGCGTAAAAACTAAACCCTAAGCATTCAATTTTTACGAATAAGAGTTTTAGCCATAGGAATTGCACCAAACGTTTTCTGGGATATCTTAGATGCCTAATGAGTTGTCTTAAACAAGTTTTAACATTAAAACCTTTATAAATCAAAAATACCCATTTCTTATGAGCATAAACCCTAAATTTCAATTTCTCAACATTTCTTGTTTCTGGGTATGATTCAAGTATGGATTTGGTCAATTAAACATGTATAAAGCATCATGTGAACAACTAATTATCCAAAAACACTCTTATATGAAAACGCCCAAATCATGCGTATGAACCCTAATTTGAAAAATGATCAATTGTTGTTTCTGGGTGGATTTGGTTGATAGAAATGGTTTAAGAATGATCATATAAACATTTTAACACATCCATTTTATCAAGAAACACCCAAACATGATTACATGTTCATACGCTTATGCGTAGAACATGAAATCAAGCCTAGGGACAAATCTAACCGTTGGATTTTAAAACGAATCAAAACCTATGTTTAGATAATCACCTAGAACGATTAAACACTTACAAATTCGAAGATTAAAGCACGGATTTGAGTATTGAATCTTATGCATGGGATGGGTGGTTGAGATATTAAATGTAGTGTAATAAATGATTTGAAAAAATTTGGTGAGGGGTTTTGTTAAAGATTAGTTTCAGCTTTTGACAACATTGGTCCCTCCACCTCAACCATTCTCATCCAAAACCCATAAGTTCCACTTTGGTTACATAAAGCATGATTTTTGGAAAGAAACTTGACGACGCTCCCCTCTCGACTTAATAAATAATGAAGTTTTATAAATTTGAGTCCGGGAGTGTCAATAAACCAGAAATGTGACCACCATTATCAAAGAAACAATCGGAATAAGGTAACATGCAAGTACAAGGTTTTATGAAACAGAAAATATTTACTTTCTCCCCCTCAACACTTGAATGAAAAAATTACTGAATTTTGAAAGAGAAAAGTGTTGACGGAAGATTTGTACTTGCCATGTTAAAAGAAATTTAGATAGAAGAATATTTTTGTAGTTTTGTAAGTTTTATATTTTTGTATTTTGTGTTTGAAAAATATTCACAAAAGAGGTTTTGGTGTTTGAATGGTTTTAAGATTGTTTTAAAAGTTCATCCAGTTCCTGCAGGTAAAACACCTCATGCCAATCCGGTGGACCAACTCGCTTAACCTAGCGAGGAGCTAATGCTTTGGTGAGAAGGTGCGCAATTGGTATTCGATACCACAAAGTATAATTCAGCGGTACCCTTTTCCACATGCTCCTTGATGAAATGATATCGAAGATCGATGTGCTTTGATTTTGAATGTTGAACATAGTTGCGAGATCGCAATAGCACCGATTGTCGCGATACATCGGGATTACATCAAATCGTAACCGTAGTCTTTGAGTTGTGTTCTCATCCAAATGACTTAAGCACAACACGCCGACATGGCTACATATTACCGCCTCGGTTGAGGACATCGATGTACAATCTTGCTTCTTCGATTGCCATGACACAATTTATCACCAAGAAATTGTAAGGCTCTCAAGTACTTTTCCGAGAATCTAAGCAACCTGCGTGACCGTCTGAAAAAGCTATTAGTTCAAAACCGAGAATCCTTTGGATACGGATCCCTAAGTTAATGGTTCCTTGATGTATCGGAGATTCTTTTAGCCTCGAGAGGTGAGTTTGAGTTAGTCGCGCCGATAGCGAGAGCAAAGATAAGCAACAAAGACAATGTCGGTCTCTTGGTTTAGATACATGAGAGACCCAATAATAATTCGGTGCTTGGTAGGGTCAACCAATTTCCCATGCAAATCGTCCGGTTTCTTGGTATGTGCCATTGGTGTGGCATAGGTGTCACTGATTTTCATTCCATTTTGTGTAAAATTTCAAGGGCATATTTGGACCGACTCGAGAAATACCACGGGGTGATTGATGAACTTGTAGTCCTAGAAAGAGCGTAAGTTCACCCATCATGGACATTTCAAAATATTTTTCATAAGTTTTGAAAAAGCGTTTGAGTATTTTAGATGTGTTGACCCAAAATGATGTCATCCATAAATTTGAGCGATTAAAATGTGTGCCTGTGATATTGTATGAATAGTGTAGGGTCGACCGATCCTTTGACGAAATTATTAGCGATAAGAAAGGATGATAACTTACCATACCACGCCAGGGCTTGTTTGAGACCGTAGAGAGCCTTCTTCGTTTGTAGGCGTGATTAGGAGATCCGGATCAAGGAATCCTACAGGTGGCTAACATAGACCGTTTCTTTTAGTTGTCCTATGAGAAAGCGGTTTGGCGTCCATCCGAAGATCGTTATGTTCATGTGAGCGCGAATGCGAGAAAGATCCGTCTGACCTCAAGTCTAGCAACCGGTGCGAATGATTCCTCGTAATCAATTCCTTCTTCCTGTCTATAACCCTTAGCCACCGACGTGACTTATTTCGGATAACCGTTCCTTCATCATCCGACTTGTTTTCCAAATCCATTTGAGACCAATAACATAGACTCTTGTTGGTTTTCAACCAATTCCCATACTTCAAGGCGTTTAAACCGATTGAGTTCTTCTTGCATGGATTCAATCCAGTTGTCATATGTCATGGCATCCTTAATGTTTTTGGGTTCGGCTTGGCGGGGACGGTAAGTGCATAAATGCAATGTTCACCGTCGATCAAATCGTTGTCTAATTCTGTTGGTTGATTCGGGTTGCCAATAATGTTCACTAGAGGATGGTCTTTTGTCCAACGATGTGTGGAGGTTGATGTTAATATACATTCTCGCAGTTGGGAGGATTCAAATGGCTTGTAGATGATTTCGCAACATCGGTGTGGCGGTTTCATTAGCAAACGGATTGAAGAACGCATTTGGATCATAATCTGCGGTGGGGTACATCATTGTTCGAAGATCATCGGTGATGCAGCGTCATTGGATGCGGTTTGTTTGATGTTGTTGTAGAATCAACTAGCGGTGCTTCCTCAGCGGTAGTTGTTGTAGCAGTGTATCGGTATTGGATTATGATCGGGTTGAGCGTGAAACATTTGATACATCGGAGCACGTTCATCAATATCATCACTAAGCGGAGGAGAAAATAGCTATTTCATTTGACGTCGAGTAAGTTGTAAACTTGGTTCGGTGATGATGGGGTTAGAGGAAGTTTAGACGGTTATGTCCGGGTTCCAAGTCATATGCTCGAAGCCATCTCTGTAAGTTCATCGAAATTTGCATGAATCGTTTCCATAATCTCCCTTGTACGACGATTCGAGATCCGGTAACCTTTAGATTACAATATCCAACAAAGACTCCAATGTCGACTTTGGCTTTGAGCTTACCAAAGTCATCACGATCATTATTCGGATAACAAAGGATCCAAATACATGAAAGTGTTTGAGATTCATTCTGGTTATGGATAAGCTCATAAGGTGTTTTGTTGTGGCGTTTGGTAATCATTAATCGATTACGAGTGTAGCATGCGGTTGACACGGCTTGACCCACAAATAATCTGGAAGTTTTGCATTTATCAACATCGTTCTTGCGGCTTCCACTAACGTCATTTTCGTCTTTCAAAACTCCGTTTTGTTACGGTGTGCGTGCAATGGATGTTTGATGCTCAATTCCGCTTTCTCATAATATGCACTAAGAGTTTGATTCAAAAATTGCCCTTTATGCATTACGATTTGTCGATCGTGTTTGGAGTGAACTTGAATTTTCGTGAGAAAGGTGATGATCATCGTGGAGCTTGATCTTTACTTGAAGAAAATAAACCCAAGTCCATCTTGAGTAGTCATCCACAATTACCAAGATGTAGCGTTTGCCATTAATCGTCTGCACACGCATCGTGCCACACAAATCCATGTGAAGAAGATGAAGCACATGTCGTGAGTCGTGTTCCACCTTTGAAGGAAAGTGAGCATGAGTGCTTTTCCCTTGTTCACAAGATGAGCAAAGGTGATCTTTGGAATACCAAAATCTTGGGAGACCTTGACAAGTTTGTATCATGCAAGATTGGTTATGGTTTGAAAGTTTAAATGTGAGAGGCAACGGTGCCATAGCCAAGATTTTGTAGATGTTGCCTTTGAAAGTAGATGGATGGGAGATGAAGCAATCATGTCTTGCATTGAGATAGTATAAAGACTTGAATTGCGGTACCGGACATAAGATCGTTTCCTTGTAGATCACGAATGAAACAAGTTTTCTCCCGAAAAGCAACTTCCAAATCTCCATCACGAATCGACCAACCGAGAAGAGATTGTGACCGAGGCCTTCTACATAATAAACCCTGCTAATTTCGATGTTACCATTGATGTAATCTCCGTAGCCCATGATAGTCGCGAGTGATCATTCCGAATCGACGGTGCCAATGAACTTTGCAACAAAGTTTGATAGCGATTTGAGATTGCTGTCATGTGTCGGGAACATCCGCTATCAACAATCCAGAGGATGATATGTATCACATGCATTAACCACGAGGCGACACGGATGGAATAAAGTAGATGTGGAACCGAAGAGTTAGAGGTTCAAGCGATTATAGTTGAAACACACATGTTTATGATTTTAGGTATCCATTTAAATCCAAGTGTATTATGTAACCATTTCTGCTATCTCCAACTAGTCTTAGCTTTTGTCTTAGTAAATGCATTAGGTGATAAGTTCTTCCTAGGAGGTGAATGGGATTCTATGGGTACATCAATAAGCGTAGCCGGAACACTAGAGGGTGGTTTACCCAGCACAGACTTAGAAGCATTAGTGGGCCTAGAGGTATTCCGTTTTCTATTATTCCGCTTATGATTCAAGATAGCCTTAGCAACACATTTATCATGACAACCAGAAAACATGCTTTTACGACAACCAACACAAGAAGCTTCAAACTTAACATTAAGAGTACTTAAAGATTCAAAGATTCGTTACATCACTTTGTTCATTAAATTTGTCGACGCAATATCTAAAGTGGGTGCAACTAGAGTTTTATTCAAAGTCCTAAGGTGTTCTTCTACTTGAGAGATCTTTATTGTTCTTTTCTTACGTCGCAACTTCCTATTCTTCCTTGTATTGCTCCTAGGCGTTGAAGTCGGCGTTGGGAAAAGAGGCAACTATTCTGTGTCGTGAGAGGAAGCACATTAGTTTCTTGTGGTTTGTCATTAGATTTTCTAGAGTCATTTTGAATCATTTAGGTGCGATTACTACCGTGTTACTATTCCTATCTTTTTTAAGTTTCACCAACTCTGCTTTTAGATCATGGATAGTGTGTAACAAATCTTGATTTTCAGAATGAGTGAGTCCATTTCGTCGTAAAACATCTTTGGTATATGCAAGATGATCATCAACATCTTTTGACGCTTGATCACGAGTCTTTTTGAGTAAATCAAATATGACACCTGATTCGTGTAAAGTGAGTGGTGAAAATAAACACAATATCAATTTATCAAATTAATCGTAAAATTCGACAAGTCAACCTTTTAGGAAAAAGGTTAACGTGCCAAAGCTCACGAATGTGATTAAAGTGATACCGGGAAAGTGATTTCCCCGGGTCGTGTCCCAACGAGGTGTGAAATTGACGGTGTCGTTGAGTTTCGTGATTAGGACTTGAATTGGTTTAACGAAATTGGGTTTTGATTATGCTAATCTACAAATTAAAGAACGGGAATGAAAATTAAGCATGTAAAACAATGTAAATACTAAATAAACTACTACTAAGCCTAAGGAAGAATAAAACAATGCTAAACTACATCCTAGGGTGCTAAAATGCAAAAACGCTAAAAACCGGGAACACACCGAGCGTCGAAAGTGAAAAAGATGCAATTTAAGTCCTACGAGTGCAAAACTAATTTTCCTACATTCTACATGACTAAAAATGATTTTAGGAAAAAGCCGGGAATTTTTCGAATTTTAGTTTAATTACTATGAATTAAAACCTAATTAACACTAATTAATTAATTAAAAATACTAAGCTATTTTAGAAAACATGAAAATTCACAAAAGTTCTATGAATTATGCTAAACCTAGGAAAATTAAAAGCATTGATGGATGCTTTGGAAAATAAGCTCAAAATAAGCTAAAGAAAGCTTATTACCTAAACTGCCATATAGTACTTAAATATTTAATTATGCATGAAAATAACGTGACAAGTCCCAAGGGCAGTTGGTAAAGAGGTGTTGTGTTGGGTTTCTGAGTGAGTCGACCCAGGTTCGAATCTGGTCTCCTTCACTTTTTTGCAAACATTTTTTTTTCTTTTCTTTGATTTTCTTCTTTTGAAACTTGAAGATGGAACAAGATAAGCTATTTTTTTTTTACAAAAAATAATCTTAAAAACTTGAAACTAAGCTGCGGATCAGCTTATTTATCCACTGCCAAGGACAGACCCAACCAAACACCACTTATTGAACTTGTAAGCACTGAATTAGCATGAAAAACAGTTGGGAAGCAAAATTTATGAACCAATAAGCTAAACACATGAGATTATCTATCTAAAATAAACTGAGAGCAACAAAATGAGGGGGGGAAAACAGTTGGGAAATAAGCTACACTAGGGGAATCCTAAATCTACTAAAATAGTAAAATAAGCATTAAAAGGGAAACTACAAGTGAGCACTAAATAAGCAATTCCAATGATCTAATCTAATCTAATGCACTAACTAAGTATTTACTAACTTAAATAAGCTAGGCTGAATTACCAATAAGCTAAGGAGTAAAAAAAAAACAATGACCTGTTACAGTTGCAGGTTCAAAACAGCCCTGGGAGAGCTGTTTTGGAGCTTATTTTGAGTGAGCTAGAGAAGACATAAGCTCCTGAGCTTATGGGCACTTTGAGTCCACCAACCCATCTAACTTTTGCCCCCAATAGATCACCTTAATAAGCTGTTTACAGCTTCTAAATAAGCTGCAAAATATGGGTGCATGGGCTGCTGTTGGGGGACAGCAACTCAGAACAAGGTTTACATAAAATAAAACTATCAAATGCTTGAAACTTCTGGTATCAACTGAGTTGTTAATCTAACTAACTGATTTTAAAGCTGCTAAAACTGTTTGAAACCAAAAATGGGTCAAAAGCTAGCTTTTGACCCACCATGTGCATTAAACCAAACACTGCCTTAATGGCAGAAACTCGTGAAAAACAGATTTCCAGGAAACTTTTTTTTTAAAGATTTTTAACAAAACTCCACTGTACTTTAATAATTATTTAACAGACACTTTTAAAACATGGATAATCAAAACTCAAGAACATTTAGGGAAATTTAAAACTGCATAACTGAGATAAAAAAAACTAAGATTGCATTGAAAATAAAGGATTACAACTGAGTTTAAATAACAATGAAAATAACATGGACTAGAACATGAGATTCTAGACAAGGTTTTACAAATATCCTATTTGCCTATTTATACTAAAAAGTGAATATAACTTCTCTCTTCTGCTTCTGCTCTTGTGTTTTCTGTGTGAGACAAAACAACAAAATACTCAACTTGTGCTTCCTTTAGTCAATCTCCACCATCCAATTAGTAGGTACAAGTGAGAGCAAATCTGAGCCATTGGTTGGATCCTTTAGAGCTGTGGATTGCCAACGTGGCAGCCATGGAAAGGAGGGAATGAGTGAGTGGGTTTGGGAGATGGGATAAACTGGGTAATAGGGGAATGAAGAAGGTTGAGTGTCCTGGGTTTTGGTGATTCTGGGTAAAAGGAAGTGAGTTTTGGGTAACAGGGAAAGAAGAAGGGATTTGGGAGGGAGAGAATAAAAAAGAAAAGGGTCGGGTTGGTTGGGTTTTATGGGTTGGGTATTGTTTTAACATAGGATTTGGACTAGCTTTGTGATCCAAGTAGCAACTTAAGGACCAATCTTGTCAAATCGAATCTTCGTGGACTAATCTCAAATTTTTGAAAAGTAATCCAAGGGTCATATTTGACAATCTCAAATAATAAAAGGACCATATTTGCCAAATTTGAAACTCCGGGGACTAAACTTGTAATTTCTCAAAACTTTTGAAAATTTTCACCCAAGGACTAATTATGACAACTTATGATTTCAAAAGGACCTTTGGTGACTTTTCTTTTAAAATAGGTGCTCAGGGACTATTTCTGCCAATTTTGTGAAACTTCAGGGACTGAAAATGTCAATTGTGTGAACTTTGATCATTTTTATTTGTTTTCAATCTTTTTGTACCTGAGTCACATAAAAACACATTTCAATGATATTTGTAACATTTATATGGTCATTTGTGTGTTTTTGGTCGTTTTTGTGGGTTTAAATAATATAAAATATATGTGTATTTAGACACATATCAACACCATATTCCTTTTTAACTTTTGAAAGTTCTTGTTCATATTTTGAAATTTGACACTTCAAAGACGCGTTTTGATCATCCAGTTTCTCAAGTTTTGGATTAAGAGTTTTTGTATGCAACTGGTTGATTTTGTTTTGCAAAGCAAGTTCTCGATTTTGACAATCTTTTGACACCATTGAAGACGACGTTTTGCATTTGAAAGCTCGTTTAACAAACGCTCATTTTCAACTTTTAAGGATTTGATTTGAGACACGATGTCGTGATTCTCAACATTTTCAATGTAATCATGAAATTAGCGGAGATATAATCAAATGCATATGCAATGTAATGTAATAACACAACATTATTGATATCAAAGACGATAACATCTTCCAAGAGTCGATCAACATCTTTTCTTAACATTTTCTTTTTGCGTTTTGTATTTGAAATCGATGTTTCGTTTGTTCAAAACTCTTTTCATAAGTCCAAGCTCCTTGTGAAAATCCTTTCGCAATATAATGCACACATTTTCAAATTCGGACATGAGGTAAAATTCTTTTCTCGAAAAATATCTCTTGTGCTCTCGCTTGAGGCGATTGAAAATGTTCGACTTTTATTTCGTAATTGAGTTCAATTTCACGTTCCAAAGTTTGATGTCCGAAATGAATGTTTCAAAATATTTAATAATTTGACATTTTCGGTATTGATTTTACTTCACCGAGTGAAGGAAAAGGACCATTAATTTATGCAGAATTGGGTTGGGGACCAACATTATAAGACTCAGAAATAGGCGTGATAACCCAAGGTGTGCTAGAATTATCCTGTTGTGTGACGAAAGTGACGGCTTTTGAATAGTTAAATGGTTTGTTATAAACAACATTTTCTAATTTTGACCGACTCTCGTCTTCTGCATCTAATTCCTCTTGACGATTATATTCAACAACACTCATAATGGAATCATCAATTCTATGTTTTGCACTGTAAACTTCAGGATTTGGTTTGAATTCTCTATTTGAAAACTTTGGTTTGTAATCAGCAAGATTCGGTCCATATCCATTTGGATTTGGTTTAAAAGTAAACTTTTGAATATTTGTGATTGACTCACCATGTTTATAAACAACATTTCGAAACTCTTTGATTTTGTTTTGTAAGTCGACAATTTCTTCAAGATAGGCATCTATTCGTTTCATAGAATGTTTTTTGTACTCACAGAACTGTTTTTGACAAGTTAACAACTCAGACTTGGTTTTGTGAGTTTTCGAAGTGAGAGCGTTAAGTTGTTGTTTATGATCATATTTCAGTTGTTCTATTTGAGACAACAAAACATTTTTTGATGCGACTAGATCACGTATCTGTTGTTCTAATGATTTTTCGTTTTGGTAAGATTTAGCAAAAGCAACTTCAAAACCTTTTTCACGTTTTTCTTGAGTTTGAAAAATGTTGAGTTGATACTTTAAGCATTCATTGTCCTTAGTTAACAGTGCATTTTTATCTTTTACTTGCTGATTGAGGTTACGACATGTTTCCATTTGAGATTTTTGGTCGTTAAGTAAGGTCATGAGCTCAATATCTAGATTAGACGAAAGATCAGCTTGTTCAACGTGAGTCTCAACATGATCATTATTTAGATCCTCAAATATAACCACGGAGTCAACTTGATTATCAGTGTTAACCATAAGGTCATCTTGATCGTCAAATATAACTACGAGATCTATTTGATCATCATCGGAATGAGATGTAGACGGATCATGTTTAACATTCTGATCCTTATCGGATGGATGTTGGCGGAGATATCAGATCATTAATGAATATAGTTTGATCCGGTACTTGAGACAAGCCGTCAGTGTCATACATTGGGCCTGTATCACTCATGTGGAGTTCGTGCATGTTAGCCATTAGCATCACCGCTTTGCATTAGCCTCGCAAGTCCTCCATGTCATCATCGAATCTGCATTTGCCATGAAGCTCTGCTCCTTGTTGGTAAGAGTTCCACCACTTCATCCTTAAGAGCCAAAGTAAAGCCTCTTTATGATAAGGTGCCTCTTGTCCTCGATTTTGGGCATGCATTAGCTAGATGACCCTTCTCATTCTGATTATAACAACGAAGACCATTAACCTCATTTTGAGCATTACCTGCTCAACCACTGAGCCCTTTGTTGTTGTGGAGCACCCATGTTATTCCTTCCCATTGGATTAAACCCTTGACCACCGCCCATCCGACGAACATTACCACGATTACGAACTTCAACACGTCCATTGTTAACAACACCGATTCCTTGTGTTTGATGAGGTACGAATTCGATTGTTGGATTTGTTTGAATATCGGTAGAAGGCTCTAGCAATCATGACAAACCCTTGCCGCAATGCATCGAAAGCTTCATATCCTCATTAGATTCATTTGAAAGTTCTTGATCATTGTTGTTGTTGTATGGAACCAATTGAGTTTCTTGAGATTGGTCCGTGATGGATCATATGGTGTAATTGTTGCAGTTGGTTGTGGAGGATTTGTGAAGACAGTTTGTAATGTCGGGAATTGAGGATAACAAGTTTGAGCCCACAAAGCTAATTGTTGATTATCCGGAAGTGAAGGTGAGACAGGGAGTCCACGGATAACCCTTTCTTTGTCAACTTCTTTTGATGGGGCTTCAAATAGTCGTACAACAATCCGTATGTAGCATGATGAAGATTCTTTGCTTGACGGATGAAAATGACATACTTTTCCCAATCGGGACCAAGACTACTCAGAACTTAGTGTTGACAACAATTCTTGGCATAATGATGTTATGTTTGTCCAAGTCATTGATGATATCCGAGAATCGATGATGATATGACTCTAATGTCTCCCCGGTTCAATCATGAAGTGTTCATAAGCCAAGTAGATTTTTGATTCCATGTCTTCTTGATTGAGTTATGTGCCTTCCATGAGAAGATGAATATGCTCCCACATTGCTTTAGCGATCTTTTGAGCATCAACACTTGAAGTATCGGATTAGGTAATCCTAAAAGGATGTATTGCATTGCCGCTTCATCGGCTTCAAAGTGTAGAAGTTGATCGATGGTGAGTTCATTAAGACTGACAACGTTGGTGACATCACCTCTTGGTGGATTAGCATTTGGATCTCCGGGTGTAGTGACAGTAGGCATCTGAAACGGACCTTCCAGGATGACCTTCTTCAAGAACTTTCCATGTGGCTTCTTTAGATCACAAAACCTAAAGAACCTTATCACCCATTGATCATAGTTTTCGGGAGTGAGCATTGGAGGTCTATCAAGTGATCCAGCCTCATGAATGGATTGTTGGATACTTAAAGCTTCACACATCTTTGCAAACCAAGACGGTTCCTTCATAGTATTTCTGGATGGATGTTGATTGTGAAAGTTTGTGTAAGGTTGTACTTGAAGACTAGGTGGTGGTTGAATCATTTGTGGGTTGAATTGCTCCTTGAGGAAATTGTTGTTGAAGTTGTTGTTGATAATATTGTTGTTGTTGATGGAGTTGTTGTTGTTGTTGTTGTTGAGGATACACATGAGGGAAGTAGCTAGAGTATGGTGGTTGAGACATCTTGAAACTTGTGTTGGAAAAATGGATATTTGTAGTCGAATGAAACTTTGTTGATGAAGTATCCTTAGCGTGAAAAGCGACAAAAGCGTAGAAAACCTTATGCGTAAAAACACCAACTTACGCTGTAGAAGAGAGCTTACTGCGTGGGATTAGCTTACGCGTAGGGTTGGTTAAACCTTAGGTTATCGTAAACTAAATACTTAGTAGTAAGAAACTTATGCGTGATATTTCCTTAGGCGTAAGACGTGCTTATGCGTAGGAAATGCTTACGCGTAAGATTTTTTTACTCGTAAGCTTTTATGCTTAGGCGTAAAACTAGGGTTTTATCCCAAAAACCCTTTACACTTATCCAGTGTAGAAGATATCCAAAGTCGAAGTGTTTTCAGGCTTATCCAAGTAAGAAAAACACTGAGTAAACCAGTATCTCTGAAGATCAAACCAAGAAAAACCTTATGTGAGACTTTGAGCACTTACGCGTAAAACTAGGGTTTAGTTACGCGTAGGAATAGCCAACTTTGCTAAAACCGATTTTAAGCACACCAATGTTTCTAAACCGATTTTTGTGATGAAAAGCTCAATATCACCAAAATAACACAAAAGTGTGAAACTTGATGATCCAAAACCCTTATGCACCTTACGCGTGCAGACGAACTACTCGTATGAAACCAAGCTCAAAACAATGAAAACACATAAAGTTTCAAAATTTTGCCAAAACTTCAACTTTATCACCAAATAACCTTTAAAGTACAAGAATCTTGAATTTTAAAGTGTAATTATCAAAGTTTTGAAGAGTTTGAAGGCTAGTATACCGAAACATATGCGTAGGAAGAAAAAACTTCAAAAACAAATCGTTCACCCAACTATTTGGCGATTGATACCACTGTTAGGTTCCCATTTATGTAACACAAGCATCAATATGAAGAAATATAGAAGAGATAGATCGGTTGAACAAGATCAAACAATATACGAATGATATGAAGAAATGTTATGCGTGAGTATCGAGAGAAAATGAACAACCAACTCCCAAATGGGAGTTTACAAGATTATTTATAGGAAGGAACTAGGCAACATGCAAGTTCCTTCCTTTCCTTATGGGCTTGGGCGAGGCTTATGGGCTTTCTACATAAGCCTTGCCATAATTACTAACATAAAAGCCAAATTAAGCTAATTATTACATATTAATTACTAACACTTGTAATCTAGTTTAGGAGTGATTCCAACAGAAAGGGAGCCTCCTAACTTTCTTGACCTCATGCTTAGGGTATCGCCTTTTCTGGGCTCTCGTCACCCTCTCATAGCCACGCCTTAGCACCATCATGTGATGTCTAACAAGGTAGGTTTCTGTTTGGAGGGGATTGATAGTGATGGATCAGCTTTGACGTTCAGAAACAGGATATCAGTAGGTTTTTGGGTGTTTGTGTAGGAGGTGTGGGGGAATGAGCAGAAAAGAGAAGGTAGAAAACGATGGGACAAAAGGGGTAGTGGGTTAGGATTAATATTTTTATTTTTGCTTTATTAATAAACAGTGTATTAATTGTGCTTCGTGTTCTGTCATGTTCCCGTTTAAACATACCCTCCGGTATTAATAAAATATCAAACTTTTATTTTTAGAAACGTCTTTGAGAGTGTAGTACTACGGTATCATTATTATGTAGAATTTAGATAATAATTGTTTTGCCGTTACTACGTTGGTGTCGAGATGCGTGCGGTGCCGTGTTTTTCTAAATTCACGAGATAACCTCTCGATTTCTTTCGTAATTCATCAGTAAGTGCCAAAAATTAATAACATTACCTAATTCTAGGCAAATAGCAAATTGATGTGTTACTACGTTCTGCAGTGTGGAATAACTCCTCAAACTAATCACTTAAGCTCACGTACACTTAAAATTATAAATCAGACAATAATAAATTCACATTTACTATAAAGATACTTAGTTGAAAAGTACTGTGTGTGCGGTGTCGTATTTCAAGGAAATGAGATGACCTCTCGTTTTTAAATTTTAGATATCGACATCTGTCATAAAATAGCCGATTCGAATTTTCTGACGTAATATTATTATAATAATCCGGAAATTTACGGGTTGTTATATTTATCCTCTCAATTTCTCTTCTTTCTGCTTTACACTCGAAAACAAAGTGTAATCAAAAGAGGTTAAATCTAACGAATTTTATGTTAAAATTTCATAACTTTGTGCAACTTAATCAAAAGATTCTTCATGGGGTTTTTCGTTAAAATTTCATAACTCAACAAGATTCTTCATGGGGTTTTTCAATGTGGATTATGGTTGGGTTGGAAATGGAGAAATAAGGTGGTTCACGCAATTCTAGATTCACGCACTTTTGTGCTTAATGAAGATATATTCTCGTCTATCCAAAGACTCTCGAAGTTGTGGCTCTCTTCTCGATGTAAGTTGAACTCTTATAATTGGGTCTGTTGGATTCCAAGCCCATGGTCCCTGCTTAATGTAGTTTAGTTTGTGCTTTCTCTTAGTTGTATTGTTGTAAATAGCTCTTGTGTTTGGCTAGTTTTTGGCCTTTATCCTATTTGTATATGTTCTTGGCTCTTCCTTGGAGTCTTTTATAATATCTCAGCTTTAAAAAAAAAAAAAAAATAGTATGAACTCAAAATAGAATAGGCATGAAGTTCACCTTGGTAATAATCTTTATAGAAAAAATAAATAATCATATATTGAGATCAAAATACGTGTTTGAGCCCAAAAAAACTGGAAGTTCGTCTAAAATAATATTGAGATTAGTGATGGGCCAAAATGCCCAACAGACTTTGCACTACAACGATCATATTGGTTATAAGCCATTTGCCCCAACAGACTTTGAATTATAATAATAATCATATCCAGCTATCCACGATCCATGGTATTGGGCTAGGATCATCCAGAAAAAACTATTTTGAAGTATTCGACTTTTACCATGCTTAATAAGAAGAATTTATACGACTGTAACATTTTATTCCTAATGTACTACAACAAATATTGAATAAGTAGCTGAAATGCTGAATCATTAAGTTGTATGTTGTTACGTTCCCCTCAATAGGCAGCACAACAAGATACAAATTTGTAGCCCAGCAGTTCATATGTCTCATTGGGTGGATTTTGACCACCTTAGATTGTCTTAAAGAGCAATATAATCCTTTATAGTTTACATGGAACTGTTATAGTTCGCCTCGTTAGTTATAAATTATTGTGTTTAGGCTTTCAAGAGTGTGATGCAATTCATATGGGTTCAAGAAGAATTTGCTCACTGAAAATAAGAATTTTCTTTGTATAATTATTAAACTTTCTATTCACCATTGCTTTGCCTAACTAAGTACATATTAAAAGCCATACATGAACAAAATGAGCATGCTTTCTTGGTGGTGATCATCTACTTTATTTAATTAATCTACAAACATCCGCACACATACATGCATGTTTGTATATATTAATATATCTAGCACATTAATTAATTTGATCACTAAGTAGATCTTCATATGTATATTAATTTTGTAGAAGATTATCTATGCTTTATGAGTGGAAAATAAAAAGGGTGTTACCATAACGAGTTCAAGTATATTATATGAGCAAATTGAACTTAATTTAATGGAAAATGTGTGGAGGGCATAAGCATTCCACAAGCCTTGAGATTTAGTAATTGAAAATGGATTTGTCAAGCTACTCATAAATCAATTTTTAAGGATTTCAACTTTACTTTTCATTGTTTATATGTGGCAATTCATTAATGGAAGATTTAGTAATTCTCTATTCAAAAAACTGATGTGTAATTTGTATGGTTATAGCAAGTCAATAGCTAAAGTTGTTATCTTATGCATACTTTCTTATGTGTTGATGTGATTGAAAAATGTAAAAAAAAATGAAGTCTATATGCTTGAACCAAGTTCAAGATTTATTGCAATTAGATAGTCAAAGAAAAGACTAATGTTTATACTAATTATTTGCAACGTACATTCTGGAGATATATGTTTTGGTGCCGTATCAATTTTGTACGTGTGTGTGCTTTTGGTGCCATATCAATTTTGTGTAAAAATGGTGATCACACACCTCATTAGACACATATATACTTTTATCTTTTATATGATAAATAGAAGGTAGGTTACGTGAAGGTTTTGGCTATGCCATTATGTCGAATTTGACAACAAGCTCGTGGATGTCCATTAGTTAATTAGCATTACATAGTACAATTCTATCTATTTTTGGTGGTCTAAATGGTGGAAAGTAGCAGTAGTGGAAATATACAATATCTAAAGTATATATTCAAGTGGGTATAATCATTAAAGCTTAAGTGGTTTGTAATGTTATAACCTTGAAAGCACTTAGCAAAGAAGTTGGTTTTGATTATATAATAATATACATGTTGATAAGCTAACTCTTTTATGAGAACATTATTGATAAGTGAAGCCATTAGTCCTTGTATTTTGTATAATATACACTTTTATTTGTCAGTCTTGTCTTTGAGGGTGTCAAGATGATGAATGATCAAGCGTCCGAAATTTTAGAGATCAAAATTTATTCCGTTAATAATTTGGAGACATATTTTTCACGAAGAAAAAAATATTTAGATGGGAAAATATTTTAAATGAGTAATATGTTATAACGTTTAGATAACTAATTACATTATATCTTATAAACGGTGACACTTTATATATAATATTATTTAACGAAATGACTCATTATATAATTTAAATCAGTCTTTCAAAAATTTTTGGATTCATGAGACGGCCTTTGTCACCAACTTCACTAGTCGGCATTTGAGTTCTTCGAATATAAAATGTCGTGTTTACTCCACCGGTTATTCGTTCAATCTAATGGTTGATGCTTCTATGACCTAAGGAAAGAACATCTATATTAGGGCAGTAATGTATGGCTTCTGGAAGAAATAATGTTTTTCCTACCTTTTGGCCATAATCTCATCCAAATTAAAAAAGCTAGGATAACTAAAAGCAATGCAAGAAAGATATATGACAAGAAATAATATTAGTTCGTTGAAATAAAATGATATTACATTCCAAAAAATTTAAAGATGATCACTCCAATACCTTTTTCAAAAACATACAACAATAATAATACTCAATCCCGTCATAGCAAAGTAAGAAGAAATGATATAAACAGTCACACACTCACACCCCTACGGCTACCCGAAGGTAAATGAGATTGTTTCTTGAAAGACCTCCGGCCAATTTGGCCACATGCGGGAGCTCCCCATTTTATTGATCACGATCACACAATGATAAAAGTGTCATTTTTGTCGTAAATAATAACTTGCTTTTTGACAATAATATCGTTAATCAACTTAGTTAAGCACCACTTTAAGTTGAGTGTTGCAGTTGTAATCACGTATACAACTTATGCCTAACATGTGGAAGAAGTGTGCGACGAACCAAATGGTTCATCAAAGGCTTGTGGCATCGTCAGCCATGAAATACTCAAGCATCAACATTTCATGATGCAACATGCTACGAATTTGATATAAATGGTCCATGAAAATATTTAAAAACTGTATGCTATCGGATAAGTAAACTTTAAAATGGAATATGGTTAACTCATTTCTTTTTGTATATCAACGTATTTCACATATACATATGTTTCATACATGTTTAAAATGAGCGCAACCTATTTTAGTTACTAGTTTAATTTTACATCTCTTGTAGATTAAGAAAAGGAAAAATGTAAAATGATTTTTTCTATTGAATAATAATGGGAAAGTGGTTGATTTTAGCTTAGCGTGCTAGCCGCTGCTTCATTTCGTATAATGATAACGCTTTCTCTTTCTTAGCGCTCCGCCCCCTTTGTATAATAAGAGGAACTTTGGTTGAGCGAACACAATTTAAATAAAATATCAAGTTTTCAGATTGGTCAACAAAACTTAAAATTGACTTTAATTTGGTTAAACTTATTTAAATTCCATCTAACAAAATAAATATGCATAAAAATTTATTTAAATTTCATCTAGCAAAATAAATATGCATAAACACTTACGTGTATAATTTATATAAAAAAACTAAATATAAAATGTGTAATTAATAACACTTTAGTTGTTAAATTTTAAATAAATTATACTTTTTTTCATTGCATAATTATTGTTCAGTTTTAACTTTTAAAATATTTATTTTCAACTTTGACTACAAATATTTTTGTTTGTGTTATAACTTGATAAAAATTCTGCCAATAAAAATACATTTAAAACTCAATTCATTCATATATTTTGCATCAAATTTTATATAACACATAAAATAATAATTAAGGTCAAAGTTACAAAATAAAAACCTAAAATTCAACACTAAACAATAAGTATGTGAAAGAAAAAGTAAAAGATTTTAAAAAAATTGTTAGTTTATATTTTTTTAGTAACTTTATAAATTTAATAAATTTCCCTAGAATTTATATATTTAAAAAAAACATATATGTTATTGTGATTAATAAATTTTACTATAATTTATATTAAATTAATGCATATGAACGAAGTTAGAAATCTTAAAATGAAAATGTGAGATTACCGTGAAACGTAAATGAATAAATGAGATTGTAAAAATATGAACGACTCATGTTATTTTCTTTATGCAATTAAAAAGAAGATACGCAAAAGCTTTTTTTCTTCCCTTTAATTTATTAATTTACTAATGGTGTTCAATGACGACTCATGTTAATAATTTTTACACGAATTTAAAATTAAATACGGCTAAAGCTATTATTAACATGAATATATAAATCAAATGAAGGCACGCCATGCTCTCACGGGTGCTATTGAAAATGCATAATGTTTATAACATGATGTCAATAGTTAAATTTAAACAACATCAACATCAACACTGTAACAGTTAAATAAAGTCATACTTCGGCCAACAAAAATATATACAAAATATTTAGTAATAATACATACGACCCATATTATTCCTCATTATAAGTTTAACCCGCACACGGGCTTATAAATCAACTTAAATTATTATTTACAAGAATATAAATATCTAAATGAAAGCACAACCTCACGCATAACTGTAAGATAAAAGTAAATAGATGATATTAATAGTAAATAGATAATAATTAAGTTTAAACAATATCAACCTAAACATAATGTCAGTTAAACAAATAAAATCCTTTGTGCAGCCAAAATATATACAAAATATTCATCGGTATTAACCAATGTTGCAAAAATCGTGAATCGGTGGTTGGGCGATCGACCACCCGCAATGAGTAATCGGTCAAGTCGGGATTAATCGGTGATTAATCGGATTGACATTTCGCAATTTTTTGGTATTTTGGAGCAAACTAAAATCTTAACCGATTCCAAGCTCGCTATGTTTCCAAACCTTAATAAAAGGCTCGATTCGATTATGATGCCCATCATGCGTTATAAGTGAAATATACGATCCTCAAATTAAGTATAATGCCCAAATTATTATTATTTTAAAATGACCGATTTCTTCGATTCGGTAGATTTTTACCGATTCGGCCGATTTTGACCGATTCGACCGATTTTTTGATCGCTTAGTGTCGATTTTATCCTAGGCCGATTTTTCGATCGATTTTCAAAATCGACAAAGTCTTCGATCGATTAACGATTAATCGGCGATTAATCGACCGAGTTGACCGATTTTTGCAACATTGGTATTAACACATAAAGAAAAATTATGCATACACGAATATTAAAATTTTAATTTAATCTTAAAAAAAAAATTAAACATTACAAAACTCTAAATTTATAAATTGTCACAATATTTAACTTTAAAACAAAATTATTAAAATATAAGTAACGTTATATTAACTGTCCATTTCTAAAACCAATAAGGAAAATAGAAATTACAAATAGATCAAACTATTTCATCAAAACTTTCGTAAACAACTTAAAAACATATTTTTGATGTTGTTTTTGTTTCCTTTTTAACCCAAACCTCTAGTTTTTATTATTAGGATTAATTTCATATATGACCCTACTTTCACGATTAATTTTATATATACCCAAAGTCACAAGATTGAACGATAATGTCTGATGTTTTTAATGCGTATTTGGGTAAAATACGAATTTCTAAAAAAAAAAAGAAATATAAAATTGCCTTATTATTATTATTATTATTTTTTAATAGGACGATATTATATGAACGATTTTGTGAAGATCAAAATCTCATTTTTTTTTCTTTTCAAAATTAAAGATAAAAGTTATTATTATTATTATTTTAACTGAACACAATCATTAAGGACTCATTATTTCGGACGAAGGAGTTGTCGAAGTATAATGAATTCGCAAAGTTGGCGTCAATCTATTCGCCGTGGTGACCACAGCAAGTTGCACTCGGGTTGGCTAAGAAGGTGACATGGTACTTGTGACACCACGGATATCTCACATGCCACCTCTTTATTGGCACACACTGCCTACACTTTCCACGTGTTCCTTTCATGCCTCATATCCCCCTTGGATTTTTCCCTTCAATTTACATTTATACCCTCCATTTGCTTTTTTCTAAAACTTGATTATCATCTTTTGCCCTTTTTTAAGGTACATAATTCAAAGACTATCATACGAATGTTATGTCATATTATCTTGATAGATAGCTAATTTTATTAGGGAATGTCTAACCAATGGCTTAAGGGCATTGGTTAAGATTTGTTTTTTTGTGGTTTTTAATAACTATTTATGTAGGTCCCCGTCCAAATATGCAATTTTATGTCAACTACAAGGATCATTTATGTAATAAAAAACCACAAGAAGACAAATCTTAACCAATGTCCTTAGGGCATTAGTTAGACATTCCCATTTTATTATTATCTTGCTAGGTGGTTGATAAAATAGTGGTTGATAAAATAATATTTATGAGACCAGGTAAAAAGAAGAAGTGATCAAATATATTGGTCTATTCGAATTGATTTGATGAAACACGTGACCTTTCCGTTTTATCAGGAGTAGTACTATAAAATAAGATGTATAGTTTTGATGAAATACTAGTATATACTTGTATAGTTGTATATGTTTAACGTATTTAGAAAACTCCCTTCATCTTCTCTTTACTAATAGAGAAAATTATCATAAACTAAAATAGACATTACTCTAATGACCAAAAGTACTTATTTGTGTAGCAAATTATACCAATTTGTGATATGCTATTTACAACCTTGTAGACAATGGTTGCTAAATTCATCCTTGACAATATTTGTGTATCAAATTATACCAATTTGCGTCATCATCTTTTTCCATTTAATTTGTTATGCATGATCATCTCATATTTATGAAAGCATACGGAAATGAAAAGAAACCGTCTAGAAACAATTGGTCAACCTAAGATCCTTACACAATGATTTTTCGGTTTTCATTAGACCTTTTACAGGGACATGGTCTTCGTCAGAGTTTTCATTGTGCTACATATAATGTATATTAGATAAAATAATAATAATAATAATAACACGTACACAATATTCTTTTATTGCTAAGAAGAGTTATATGTTATAAAGATAAACTAATTTACAGTGTCGGTTGTTTAAATTACTTGACGTAATCACACACATTTGGCTATAAAAATACATTATAAACACAAACATTTTCTTAAGGAGTGTTTGAAATAACTTATTTTACTGACTTATGAATTTATATACATTTTTTAATGGTGATAAGCTTAATTTCAATTGTTTCCGAGTTTCTTTATACATTAATCAAGGACTTAAAGTTGATCAAGGATTTTAAGTTGCACTTTAAGTGTCAGATGGAAATGTATATTTGTATATTAGTCACACATATATATCCTTTAGTACACACATAGCTTTGTTAGGAACAAATATTTATTTTGAGATACTAAGTGGTGTAATCTTATGATCGCAATCAGGTCATACAGAAAGTGCTTATACTTACTTGAAACCTCACTACGATGCATTGATGGCTTTGTATAAAGAACATCGTACGAACAAAATTATGAGTTACCTTGCCTAGTAAGCGTTTTTACAGGCAAAACTCTAGGAGAAAACCTTTGCTAACCTAAATGCTTATGATACTTGATTTACACTCATTATCCATTTTAAACACCGGTTATGTTAAGGAAAAAATGACTCATGTTTAGAAATATCTTTAAATGATCGGATTGCGACACACATCATATGAAAAATGCTCAAAAGAAATAAACAAAACATGTTTTATCACACATGCATGTACGTTTATGTTTTGTATCTCTATATCACTATCTTTAATCTAGGGGAATTGCATATGTATCTAGTAAAACTCAAAAATTTGCACATTTTCTCATAATGCAAGTTTTTAATGCATGATATACAATGCAATTAAACATGTTTTCAGTATATGCAAATATGCAATTTTTAGTGATTATTTATACAATTGACCCTTTAATCTAAATCAACATAATTCGCTATACCACATTTAAAACTTGACCCATTCAACCATATCTTGTATCCAATACAACAAACACTTGTGGCAATCGACATGAACGCACTCTTTCCGTCTACACAAGTCTTTTGACACCCGAAAAATGGAAGCTTAATCGGCAAACCAAACTCAGCTCGCACGTGGCATGCGCATCCCGACAAATGAAAGCCAAATGCTGACTCCTTCCATCATCAGGTCAAATCAGGTCGATTTTCCACGTGGCACACCTTTAATTGTTCCCTCTTTATCCACCTACAATCCATATTTATTTTTTACCTTCACATCTTCCTTACATTCTAGACCGAGAAAATAAATACGTACTACTTTCTAGAGAGAGAAAGTTTGTTACAACATATAGTTATATAATAATTTCTAGGGTTTGTAAAATTGATAGGAATCAATGGCGACGCCATTGGCCGGAATACAACACCGTGACGGCGGCGGAGGAGTGGCGGTGATGACGACGGTTAACGGGACGGTGAACGGAATAGATCCGATGAGTCGGAAGAAGCAAAACTCGTCACCGATTCATATATTCTTGTTTTTTCATAAAGCGATAAGAAGTGAGTTAGATTTGTTACATAGGTCTGCTATTGATTTTGCTACTAATTCACACGTCGAAATCGAGCCTTTGTTGAAGCGATATCATTTCCTTAGGTCACTTTATAAGCATCACTGCAATGCTGAAGATGAGGTTTGTTTTATTTTCACCTAATTATTTTTGGCTTATTTGTGTATTTGATTGTTAGTTTTATTATATTGTTGTTGATAGATTCGTGATAATATGAGAAATGAACAGATACTAAAACGATGACGTTTTCTGGTTTCGGAGAGACTAATCAGGAATTTTTTTCCGAGTTAAGAAATTCAGTTAAGGTGGCTGATATTAAGCTGTAGAAGATGAGGTTGTAGATAGTATAGTGCGAAAGACGAGAAAAGATCAATTTTCAAGTGAAGAATTATACTTGGAAGCTGTCTCCTATTAGATGGTATTGGACATGGTTCTGTGTTAGTGAGTGTAGATTATTGTTTTTGGGTAGGAAGAGTGATGGACGTAGTTAAAAAAGCAAAGGTCATGGTTAGGAAATCCAAAATAGAACATGAATAGTATCAGTTAGGGATAAAACTGTTTTCCAGATTGGATTGAGTGTTCCATATTTTGTCAACTAAGTAAGTGCATCTGTAGGGAAGCCTTAGATTAACTAACATAATGCCTAGATAAGTTAAGTCACTCATCTTTTTCCAGTTGGTAATGAAGTTCACTAGGTCGTGTAGTGAAAGATAAGTGCAAATGAGATCTAGACTTAGGAGAGAGACCGTAAGCAACATTTTGGTCTTCGCGTACAATAACTAATCAAGAAACTGGAATCCTAGAATATGACTCTTCTTGCCTCTCTGGTATATAGACTTGTACATATGTGATACAATGGTGCTTGGTTTTGGTCAATTTATTATGGGAATGCGGTCAGTGCTTTAATGTGTTCTTGGGGATATTGCTTGCCTTTTTATAAAATAGATGTTGAGTTTCTGGTGAATTCAGAGGGTGGGGGACATCTCATAACCTTCCAGTGGATCTGTTATCTGGCCAATGCTCCTGTTATGTACCATTGTATTTGGTACGACTACCTTCTTAGAAGCATGGGGACAGGTTCATGCTTGTTTTTCGTACTCATATACGTACATATGTAAAACTAGAAAAATACAATGAGTTAACAAGGAAACTGCACGAATTATATTTAATAACTAATACGAAGTAATCCATCAAAGTAGTTGTCCGTACCTATTAGAATGCTGTAAGATATGAACACATAAGCAAGGAGGTAAAGTTTTCAAAAAATTAGTACACATGAATGGAAGTTAATAGAACAATAGTATAAGAGAAAACAAGCCATGTAGAATAACTAACTTGCAGAAATGATTACTCCTGAATGGAAGAAACAAGAGTAGACAAGAGAATCAGAACTAGAAATATTTTAACACTCACTTTTGTGGGAGCATTTAAGTTGATAGAACAATAGTATAAGACGGCAAAGTGTATCATGCGTATTGTCATTTTTTTTCTGACTTGAAAGCATCGTAAGCCTTCTGAGCAAACTTTAAAGGATAAAAGATGGGCCAAAACCTATAAATCAGTCATCAAATACTTCATCTGCACTAAAGCCACATATATGCACACCCAATGTTGTTAAGGCACTTTGTCTCACCTATGGGTGGTTCACAGGGCACTTCCATATTTCTGTTAGTTACCCACGTATTTCTTGAATAAGTGCGTAAGTGTGTGAATTATCATATGATTATTACTTCTGTGTCGGCAGGTTATTTTTCCAGCTCTTGATATCCGAGTTAAGAACGTGGCTAGAACTTACTCTCTTGAACATGAGGGAGAAGGTGTCATTTTTGATCAACTATTTGCATTACTAGATTCAGATATGCAAAATGAAGAAAGCTTCAGAAGAGAATTAGCATCCTGCACAGGGCCCTTCAAACATCTATCAGCCAGCACATGTCCAAAGAGGAGGAGCAAGTAACGCTCTTTCTTCTTATTTTTCGTCTTTTGTTCTTTCTTAATTTGGTAATTATACTTCAATTTCATTTAATTTTGCAGGTGTTCCCGTTGCTTGTTGAAAAGTTTTCATTTGAAGAACAAGCATCCTTAGTTTGGCAGTTTTTGTGTAGCATTCCAGTAAACATGATGGCGGAGTTCCTTCCATGGCTTTCAGCCTCTGTGTCTTCTGATGAACGGCAAGAGATGCGTAGCTCTTTATGCAAAGTAATCCCGGAAGAAAAACTTCTCCAACAGGTGACAGTTTTATGTTCAGAACAATATATTAGCTGCAATTTGTTGCAGCCAGTTAGCTGCATTTTACGAATTATAACTACTGCTCTTCACCAGCTCTTGAACATATTCATTTTGTTTCCAATATATTCGGTCAACACGCCTTTTTAATTCAGTATGCATATCTGCGTCTGAGATATATGTAAATAAAATAATTAATGAATCGATGCAATGATTTTACTGAAGCCGGTGATGCCGTGATGGACCTGGTGGTATTTTCAAATACCCTTTTGTGGCTAATTTTAAGTTTCAAATAGATAAATCCTGTAGCTTTTATTTTCTTTCACAAATTGAAGCTATCTAATAGTTAGTATAAGAAATGTTAAAAAATGGAGATCTTAATTGTGAATTGTTGTTGTTTTTGGGCTGTGTGTGCAGCAAATTGGCTGCATGCATTTGCAGTCGAGATATCCCCCTTTATTTGTTTTTTATTTATTTATTTTGTTCTGACATATAATTCCTATTTTTTTCATTAAAGATCATATTCACATGGATGGATGGTGTCAATGTTTCCAAAAAACGAAAAAAATCAGAAGATGACACCACATGTGCATGTTCATCTTCCAGACCCAAATCTTTGGATTCACCTCTTGATCGGCCAGTAGATGAAATATTGCACTGGCACAAGGCTATAAAGAAGGAATTGATTGATATAGCTGAAGCTGCTAGAAGTATACAATTATCTGGAGATTTTTCAGATTTATCTGCTTTTAATAAGAGGCTGCAATTCATTGCTGAAGTTTGCATATTCCATAGGTACAGTAACATGGTTATTTTACAAAGTTAGAGTGCTCTAGAGTTGACATGTATTCAAGGCTTTTGATACTCTTTATTAACACTTTGGGCGCAGTATTGCAGAAGATAAAGTCATATTTCCTGCTGTAGATGCTGAGCTATCATTCGCTCAGGAGCATGCAGAAGAAGAGAGTGAATTTGACAAGTTCAGATGCCTGATTGAAAGTATTGAAAATGATGGAGCAAACTCATCTTCATCCGAATTTTGTTCCAAGTTGTGCTCGCATGCTGATCATATCATGGCTATCATTGATAAGCACTTCAAAAATGAAGAACTTCAGGTGCATTATTAAGTTTCTGTGAGGATTTTTGTGTTTTAAATTATGCCATAAGGCTGCTAAAGATGTAAAGTACATTTGTAGGTTCTCCCTCTTGCACGCAAGCATTTCAGTCCCAAAAGACAGCGTGAACTTCTATACCAAAGCTTGTGTGTGATGCCTTTGAGGTTAATCGAGTGTGTGTTACCATGGTTGGTGGGATCACTTACCGAAGAGGAAGCAAAATCATTTCTTCATAACATGCATATGGCAGGTTTGTCTGGTCCTCTTTAATACTAATCTTTCATCAGTATGTTTATTGTTGGTAAGTAACTAATTGTATTTCGATTAGCCCCTGCTTCGGACATTGCACTTGTTACCCTCTTCTCAGGTTGGGCCTGCAAAGGCCGGTCAAGGGAACCATGCTTATCTTCGGGTGCTATGGGTTGTTGTCCTGCAAAAGCATTTTTAGAAGGAAATGGTGGCTGCAATTTATCTCTTTGTCCCTGTAGCCCACCAATGACCCAAGAGGATATAGCGATTGATGAAGCTGGTGCAAGTAAAAGGCCAAGCAAGCGATCCAACTCAATACCACAGATAGAAAGCAATGGTAATGGTACTTCAGGAACGCTAACTGTTCAAGTGGCTTGCAGTAAACAATCTTGTTGTGTTCCTGGGCTAGGAATGAATAGTAACAGTTTGGGAACAAGTTCTCTTGCTTCTGCAAAATCTTTACGCTCTTTATCTTTTGGCCCATCTGCTCCTTCTTTAAGTTCCAGTCTTTTTAACTGGGAAACTGGTATAAGCTTGATTGATGAGGGCACTGGGCGGCCGATAGATACCATTTTTAAATTTCATAAAGCAATTCGTAAAGACTTGGAGTTTCTGGATGTTGAATCTGGAAAGCTAAATGAGTCAAACGAGAGTTTCCTCCGTCAGTTTAATGGTAGATTTCGTTTGTTATGGGGGTTATATAGAGCGCACAGCAACGCAGAGGATGACATTGTGTTTCCTGCATTGGAGTCGAAAGAAACTCTTCACAATGTTAGCCACTCGTACACCTTGGACCACAAGCAGGAAGAAAAGCTTTTTGAGGATATTTCAACTTCACTTTTTGCACTTTGTGAACTTCATGATAGCACCAGCAAAATCAATTCTACTTCTTCTGATTCAAATGACACTTTAAGAAATTACAACGAACTGGCTACAAAAGTTCAGGGAATGTGCAAGTCCATCAGAGTTACCCTGGACCAGCATATTTTGAGGGAAGAGCTTGAACTGTGGCCTCTGTTTGATAGACATTTTTCAGTGGAGGAACAGGATAAGCTTGTTGGGAGAATCATTGGTACAACAGGTGCAGAGGTTTTACAGTCGATGCTGCCTTGGGTGACATCTGTTCTTACACAAGATGAACAGAACAGAATGATGGACACGTGGAAGCAAGCTACTAAAAACACCATGTTTACAGAGTGGCTTAATGAATGGTGGGAGGGAAGTTCTCCTTCTTCCGACGCATCATCAGAACCAGAGGAAAACATTGCCCAAGGTGCTTATGATTCTGATTTTAGCAATTCTTTGGGTTTTTAAGAGGCTAATTGGATAATAAGGCAACCAACTTTGGTTCAAATTTTTTAGGTAACCAACTAAATTTTCATCAAGTTTTTTAAGTTTTGAAGGTATCAACTTGGAAAAATAAAAATTATTACTGTAATCTTACTTTGACCTGGTAACCAGTCAAAAATGATGACGTGGTAGCCAACGTGTTAGGAACTTTTGACCATTTTGCCTTCTTTTTCTGTTTTTTTGTTTTTTTTTGGGTTATTCTCATGTGGTGCCTGAGAAGGTTATATTAGGTAAATACAATAAAGCAAATTATTTATTTATTTATTTTTTACTGGCCTAAAAAACTTGGTTACTACAAACAGATTTTAGACCTAAGGTGGTCGGTCACCTTTTTTCTGCAATTATCCTTTTTGGGGGTCAACTTAAATGGGCTGTTTTTACAAGTGTAAACCAAGACGATATCTGAATATGTTTCTCTTCTTTTTGTACATTTGTATTTATACTATTAGGATCAGATTTACATGAAGCCTTGGACCCAAATGATTATACATTTAAGCCTGGGTGGAAAGATATTTTTCGTATGAATCAAAATGAGCTCGAGTCAGAGATCAGAAAAGTATCCAGAGATCCAACTCTAGATCCAAGAAGGAAGGCTTATCTCATTCAAAACCTTATGACCAGGTTTTTTTTAATTATTTAATTCTATTATCTTGTTTTTACTTTTTGAATGTTAACTTATGCAAACTTGTTAACTTATTAATCTAATGGTCAATGTAGTCGTTGGATTGCTGCTCAGCAGAAGTTACCTCAAGGAAGAAAAAGCGAAACATCAGATGTTGAAGGTGTGCATGGATGTTCATCTTCATTTCGTGATGCTGAGAAACAAGTGTTCGGTTGTGAGCATTATAAGCGGAATTGCAAGCTTCGAGCTGCTTGTTGTCAGGAGCTATTTACATGCAGGTTCTGTCATGACAATGTCAGTGACCATACAATGGATAGGTAAATATCTTCCACTGATTATTTTTTATCTTTTTTACTTTGCTGTTCAATTAAATAAAACTTTGTTAACGATTTATTTTCAGGAAAGCTACAACTGAAATGATGTGTATGAACTGCCTAATAGTTCAGCCTGTCGGACCAATTTGCTCAACACCATCTTGCAATGGACTTTCAATGGCAAAATACTATTGCAGCTATTGCAAATTTTTTGACGATGAGAGGTGATTGATTTATCCTTAAACTGTTACTCTTAACTAGAGTTTGATCTATCTTGTAACAGGTCAAAATGGCTGGGGTTGAAATGGGTCACTTTCTGTACGGGATTGGGTTGACTGACAAAATTTCCCCCTCTTTTTTAAAAAACAATATAAATACTTAACATGTTGGTGACGATCATGAATTTGGTACTTATACAATAAATCAACAATAACTTAAATTACAAATTTTAAAACGATATAGGAAGATGTATTTTTTAACATAGAGCAAGTCATATTTGGCGTGTTTGTCCCATTTTGGCTAAGATTCTTGACTTAATATGTTTGATATTTTCATGTTGACCTATTAAAGTAAATGGGTCGAAATTGCAACCTCTGCTACTAGCTGATATGCATCAAGTTTATCACCTATTCTCCATCTCAAACCTATTTGATGTTTTCAGGACGGTTTATCATTGCCCCTTTTGCAATTTATGTCGGCTTGGGAAGGGGCTTGGAGTTGATTTCTTCCATTGCATGACCTGCAACTACTGTTTAGGGATAAAGTTGGTGGATCACAAGTGTAGGGAGAAAGGCCTGGAAACAAACTGCCCTATCTGCTGTGATTTTTTATTTACATCAAGTGCGTCTGTCAGAGCACTTCCCTGTGGTCATTTTATGCACTCTGCTTGCTTTCAGGTGGCATCCTGCAACATGTCTCTATCATCATGTTAATATATCTAAAACATTTTATGCTGAAATATTCCTCGTACCCCGCCCCGGCGGGATTGGGTATGTTGTTGTTGTTGTTGATGATTTTATGCTGACATATTGTTCTGATTACTTATACCAGGCTTATGCTTGCACACACTACATTTGTCCAATATGTAGCAAATCCATGGGAGATATGTCGGTAAGCGAATGATTTTACTTTTTGTACCACTGGTAAATGGAGTATTAGTCTTCCAAATTATTTCATGGCATTGACAGTTTTGCTTTCTTATGAGTTGCAGGTGTATTTTGGCATGCTTGATGCTTTAATGGCTTCTGAGGTACTCCCAGAAGAGTATCGGGACCGCTGTCAGGTTAAATTTTTATTCTTGATCCCCTTTGACGGATTTTTACAAGAGAAACTGCAAAAGAAAGAATGCCGCATACATCATATTATAACAACTCACGCAACATACATTTTCCAGTCATTTAATGCCATATGGTTCCATCTCTACCGAAATATGCACTTTATAACCTGTTATTTACTGATTAATGCAAAGCACTTATCATTTAGCGCAACATATTGTATACTTTGCATATCTATAACAAATGGTAAATACGTGGCATAAAATGGTTAATGCAGTATGGTGCTTGCATATTTATAGGAATTTGCGGTTTGCTCATTCGTATATGACTCACTACTTCACTCTCACTTTAAATTACACAGGATATACTATGCAATGATTGTGATAAAAAGGGAAATGCTCCTTTCCACTGGCTATACCACAAGTGTGGATCGTGTGGATCATACAACACTCGAGTAATCAAGGTTGATCCAATTGCTGGCTGTTCAAACTAGAAGAAACTTACGCGGTAAAATCGTGTATATATCTTACATTACGATACAGTAGAAATGAGGATGTAAATTGCAATATCTTTTTGTTGCCATGCATTGCATTGCTTTGCTTTTCCTCCCTTTTCATATATAAACATGCACGGTAGCGTATGAGCAAATAAAACCATCACTAGGGTCTCTGGTGATTATGCTTGAGTGAAAAGGTGTACGGTTATTCATTTTTGTAGTTGCACTTTAGCAGATATATTTGGAACTTTTTCATTCATTAGCTTTAGTTCTATGTACCACGGGTCACAGTTTAAGTTCAAAACACAAGCATATGATATTATAGCTTTCTGGAGCATTTGTTATAGTTTCTGAAATCATTGCTGGATCCTTTGTCGTGTGCTTAATCGGTTGGATTTGTTTATTGATGTTATGTTCACATATAGTATAATTTGACAAGCGTCACTTACTTGAGGTATAATTGTGTTGACTGGCAACAATATTTTTACACTTGTCTGATAGTTGTCTCGGTAACTGCAACATTTTTGTGAAAATAGCTGAAGAGCAATTTTCATCTTGTCATATTCATAGCAAAAAACGCAAGTACGTTGCTAGAACTATAACAAGCAACAATGATACCTTTTATAATCATTCAGAAGAAAGGATGGTGAATGCTCTTGCATATCTGAGTGCCAGCAAGTACATTAGCTAATGAAATAAAACTACTATGGAACAAAACATTGCTAATAAATAAGAACGGACAACATATCTTAAATGTTACACGGAACTCGACATCTTAGTTATGGTACGCTATCAAGGCGTGAAGAACCAAAACCCAGTTTTTGTTTTTCATGTGATACTAATCAACCAAACATTTCCAAAATGCATGTTTCACATTGAAGATACTTTTGAGGTTTGTATCTATCGTTAAAAAGAAGACACATTGAAGTTACCATCAAACTATATATGCTGTCGAAAGACCGATTTATTATTTTAGATCCGTTCATCGGTGTGGTAATTTAATTTGAACAAAAAGATTGTTTAATAAAAAGACACATTTATTCATCATTACATACGTTTTTCTACCTATTTTTTTTTGGGTAAAGGGTTTTTTCAGTATATGAATTACTCAAAAAATGTTTAAATTTAAAGGATATGGGTGAAGTCTCATATTTCAGCCCGTTACATAGGCGGAAAAACATACATGCCGACGACACCATTCTACTGAATAATTTTACTTTTTAACGAGCGTATGATTTCTTGGGTTAATAATTTATTGGATGACGAATAAAAAAGTGAAGATTAAATTCAACGAAGTCTAGCCGGATAACTTTAAGGCTCGCTAACCTACAATGACAAACTATGTTGTCTTTGTCTCCTAAAATTCTCTGCCGCCACTCCTAAAATTTCGGATCTGAGCTCACTCTCATCGGATTATCGTGGGGAAGGGGGGATTCTGTCATGGGAAAACTGGCTAATCACACTGATTCCAACGGGTGGACATGGATCTTTCGGAACAATAGAACAACTACCTCAAAATCCATTGCAAACCCGTTTCATAGAGACGTGGATAAAGTAGCGACGTCCTTCTATGTCACAAACTTTCCTGATTCATTAGACGCAAAGGGTTTATGGAAGATTTGCACTCCTTATGGTCGTCTTATTGATGCTTTCATTGTTAATAAACGATCAAAGGCGGGTAAGCGATTTGGATTCATTCGTTATTTGGGTGTAACCGATGCTTCTGTTTTCGTTAGATCTTTATCGAATATCTGGATTGGGAATTTCCATATGTATGTTGCTAGTGCTACTGCTAGATTCCAAAGACCACACCACAACAAAACTGATATTAATCATTGCACCAACGAGACTCAACAAAACCCTAATTCTAAAAACCATAATCATAACCTTAATAATTCTGATGCACAACCTGGAAGAAACTCCTTTGCGTCTCTCGTACATGGTAATCCTAAACCCTCTAATGGCAACACTTCCTAAGACATAACACATGCTGTTTCTTTGGATGATCAGGATTTAATTGGAATTGATGACACGTGTAGGGTTCTTTTGGTTAAATTAAAAGATTTGAACTCAGCAGGTAACATGTAGAAATGAAGGATTTGTGGTTCTTAAAATTCATCATGTTGGGGGATCTTGGATTTGGATCCAATTCAATATGCCTGAAGCATGTGAGAATTTTAGGCACAATGCTACCATGATTAAAACTGTTTCTCCCTCTTTCAAGGTTGATGAACGTTTGATTTGGATCGAGATCAGTGGTCTCCCTCTTTGTGCCTGGGGTTCCAACGCCTTCAAGAAAATTGCACGCTTATTTGGGAAATTTCTGTTTTTCGAGGTCGAACAATCTACATCCATGTGTACGGTAGAGTTTGCATCTCTACTAAATCACATCAAACCGTTTTAGAAAAGGTGAAGGTTGAAGTTCACGGGGAAATTTTCAAAACTCTAGTTCATGAAATAGGTACATGGAGCATTAACATTGCGGACGAAGATCTTGACTCATCGTTTTCTGACGAGAATGATATCGAAAAGGTTGCGGATACTTTTGATGATAATTCAGTTGGTGATCTAGATGATGTTATTAAGAACCTGAATAATGACAAAGAGGAAGATGAAGCTAATTTTGAATCCCCTAATGTAAACGCCGAAGAATCACAACCCACAAAAGAAACAAACGAGTATGATCCTAGTTGTCCACCTGGCTTTGAACACTTAAAAAGGGGGTCCTCTAGTAGATGCTCTACCTCCTTAGGTCTAGATGTTAGGGGTTGTCGTAGATCATTGAACCATATGATTAATGGAATAGGGGATCATATTGTTGACAAATGAATGTAGTATCCATTAACATATGTGGCACAAAGAAAAGGAGGAAACGTATTTGGATTAAAGATTTATGTTTTAAACATAATGTTCAATTCTTGGGCGTTCAAGAATCTAAAATGACTAGATTGGAAATTTTTCGTCTTAAATCAATGTGGCGGAATTACTCTTTTAATTTTGCGTGTAGCTTGGCTCGCGGTAGATCGGGTGGTCTTATTTCCATGTGGGATCCAAATAACTTTGTGAAAGAAAATATTTGGTGTGATGATGCATTCATCATTGTCAAAGGAAAATGGAAAAACACGATTGGAGATTGTTACATGGTTGATCTTTATGGCCCTCACGACCCATCGGCTAAATCTATGTTATGGAACCGAATTGGTGACTTTATGCAATGTAATAGGGGCAAATACATTCTTTTTGGCGATATGAACGAGGTTAGAAAAGCTCAAGAACGCCATGGTTCTATTTTCTCTAGAAGTGAAGCTGAGGTTTTTAACAATTTTAGTAACAACTCGAATCTTATTGATCTTCCTTTGGGAGGTCATGAGTTTACCTGGATGAATAAACAAGGCACAAAACTCAGTAAATTGGATCGTTTTAATCTCCGCTGATGTCTTTAATTCGCTTCCTACATCCAAGCTACTGCTCTCGATCGCCTATGGTCTGACCACATCCCCATTATTCTTCATTGCAATAAGCTTGACTTTGGCCCTATTCCCTTTAAATTGTATCATTCATGGCTTAATCATGAAGGTTTTGATGAATTCATTAACTCGAAATTGCCTAACCTGAGTTCTTTATCCTCGCATGAAAAGCTCAAAGCCTTAAAACCAAAGATCAGACAATGGCATTCTTCTATCAGAAGCAATGATCACTCTCGAAAACAAGAAGTTATAAAGGCTATAAATATATTTGAAGACAAGATTGAAGATGGTACTTCTTCTAACGAAGATCGTGATTCGCGATTAAGGCTTCTTCAAGAGCTTGATAAGCTTGATAATTTCGAGGCCATGGATAATATTCAAAAGGCGCGGATCAAATGAAACATTGAAGGTGACGAGAATTCAAAGTTCCTCTATTGCTTGATTAATAAAAAACGTAGATGTAACTCCATCAAAGGCATTATGCACGAGGGTGTTTGGGTTACTGATCCTCAGCTTGTCAAAGAAGTCTTTCTTAATTTCTTCAAACATAAGTTTCAAGCAAATGATTCTTTGATTGATTTCCCTCCTACCCCCATCTCGTCTATAATTAATGACAGTGACCGTGCATTACTAGAAGCCAACATTTCTATGGATGAAATCAAAGATGCGGTGTGGGATTGCGGTTGTGATAAAGCCCCCGACCCTGATGGTTACACTTTCGCTTTCATTAAGCGATATTGGGATATTCTTAAAGTTGAAATTCTGGAATTCGTGTCTTTATTTCTTACCTCAAGGAAGATGCCTCTTGGTTCCATGTGACAACTGCCAAATTAGGGAGCCCTTTTAGGTAACCGCATTACGCTAGCTAGACCGAGTAGATTGCCTTTAGGAGCTATTTCGATTAATCGTGACTTAACTTGGTATCGTTTATTAGCTTTATGATTTATTTTGCTATCGAATGAGTTATGACCCGTAATGTTAGGCACTACTTGAGTCAGCACAGTAAAATCCTAAAACGAGAGAAAAAGTAACTTTAACTCGTTACGTGAGAATAAGGCGTGTTAATAATCAAAACTCATGGAAAAAGATAATTAAAAACAATAACGTTACTAATAAAAATAACCGGACAATAATTATAAAATATACGAGCCCGTGAGTGGTCATTCGGGAAAGTTTACAAAAAACGAGGCTTTGGTCCCCCTTGTTTTGTGTGACCGGCGCCCCCTACCCCAAAACAATTATTATTTCAATCCCTCCCTCAAAATATATAAACCACAACTCACACACACGCGCGCGCGCGCACACACACACACCTTTCTCTCTCTACACCAAACCTAGTTCCATCCTTTCTCTCTCTAAAAACCCTAGCCGCCACCTTTAACCGGCCACAACCGTCACACCGCCGCTCGTAGGTGCACACCACCGCCATCATTAGATTCTTCTTCCTCTCCTCTTTCATTTTACATAGTCCACACACCTATACACCACCATCTCGCCACCCAAAACGTGTAAAAAACATCTATTTGGTTCGTGTTTTTGTGTTACAAGTATAGATCGGTAAAGATAAAGGTAAAAGGAACGAGATATGCACTCTTTTGATTGTTGGTTTGCCTCGTATGTGACGTTTTAGTATCGTACGTTTGCGTTTGGTTGGGATTGGATGAATACAAATATGAAAACTAGCTTTAAAACTAATAAAAACGTAATAAAGTGTGTTGGTATCGAGTGTGTCATGTCGGGTTCGTGTTTGTGCATTTTTCACGTTGTTTTGATGTTTTTTTTATGGATTTATTGTTGGAAATGGAGGTTGATGGTGTTGGATGATGGTTGGGTTGCGTTCGGGAGATGAACGAGAACCACAAGGACCATTAGGGTCCGTTTATTGTGGCGTTGGGTGTAGCTGAGACCCAAAAGGACCAACATGGTCCGGGTCTAGTCGTCGTGGTACTATTTTGATAGTTGTTGTTGGCGTTAGGAGAGACCGGGACCAAGATGGTCCGTTCATGTGGTATTTGGATGAGACACGAGGAGCCAAAGAGCCTCTAGGGTTCGTTTGGTTCGTGTGGTCTTAACCGTGGCCGTGTCGAGACCATTAGGGTCACGACATTAATTTTGGGTGTGTTTGATACTTGGTTGGATGCCGGGATTGATATGAGTTGATTGGAGATTGTTGATACGCTATCAAGCCATAGGTTTAGGGCCGATAACGAGTGGGATTGTTTATTTGGACTTGATAATATATATGTCAACTTTGGGCAACGTCGGTGTTACCGTGACTTTCTAGTTTTGGTTGACCCCGACAACGCCGTAACATAGACATTTATTAATTATTGGACAATACGACGTGTAAAATCCGAGAGTCATGACTCGGACTTGTGAACTCGAGACGAATAATAACTCGAAACATATATTGAAACTTGACGTAATATATATATATATATATATATATATATATATATATATATATATATATATATACTAGTGTCAAAACTCGTCCGATGGACGGGTATGACTAATGGTTTTATTTTATGATTTTGTGGATCAAATATATGCTAAAAAGATTTAGTAGAACAAACATATAATTAAAAGTTATTAAAAGTTAAACTAAATGGTTAATAAGTATAATTGATGTTACCATAATCCATAAAACACCTAAAAGTAGGTAACTACTTTCTAACATTTTGTTCTAAACAATATTAATCATGAACATCTTTTACATTTGATAATATTATTAACATTTATTATTATTATTTTATTTTTGTTAATTATGTTTATTTAGTTATTGTATATAGGTGGTTCCAGCTGTTATTTTACAAAATTTAGATGATGTTGACGAATTTGAATTATCTGTTAATGGATTTATGGTTTTGTTTGATGTTTGTTGTGATGAGAATATGTATGTATTGTAGGGTTACAAGTGGAGTTTTTTTGTTGATACCCTTTGTTTGTTAAGTGGTGATGTTTGTGTGTTTACCAGGAATAGGGGAAAAAGGTTTTGGTTATAGGGTTACCCGCACTATACGAAAAGTACCCCAACTTCCTCCTTTCTCGTGATGTATCTCACACCTATTCAAAATTCACCTCGTAAGTTAATATGGTAAAATAAAATTACAAACAATTTGATGTTATCATCCTTCACATTATGTTATTTCATACGATACCACCATGTAATAATGTTTAGTTTTTGTCGTAAGTATGTAGGACTAACTGAGCATGGTGCTACAATTTTCAATAATTAAAATATGAGCTTGTTGTATTTTTTCGGTTTCCATTGTGTTTGGAATTGTGTTTATATTTAACACTCAGTAATATGATATGATTACTGCATGTTGATAGACACAAAGACGACTTGCACAATGACTTTACTTCACTCTACTCCCAATCTCTGCCAAATTTATTTCAAGAATCCAAGTTGAGAGATATTCGACTTGGATTGATGAGGTTTGATGATGATGGGTTTCACCTTATTCATGAGCAACATTTTCCTACTCGTCTTGCATTCTTGCAAGGGCATGATCCTAATGAGGCACGTAATAATTTTTTTTTGTTTAGTACATATTGATTATTAGTTATTAAAGTAAGTTGTAATTGATGTAAAAGTTTTGTTCCATTAAAACTTTGTTTTGTGTATTTTATTTTGAAGATGACAGATCGGTTCACGGTAGTAATTGGTTAGAGCATGATGGACACTCAACTAAAGAAGCAACATTCTTTGAATGTACTACTTTACGAATAGAAATATATGTATATACAATTTTGTATTTTTGTAGTTTATTATTCAAAAACACTTAGAATTTCCTTTATGGTCATATATAAGGAATCCCAAACACCAAGATGCAATAAAATAGATTATATCATCTAGACAAACAAAGAACAAATGATGCGTTATAAAGCAGAAGGTTCATAAGAGGGGAGGATGCACAGTAAGTGTAAAGTCTAAACAAAGATCTTCAACTGGAGCCCCTCGGAATTTTAAGTCAAGCATTTCACTATGGTCATGCCCAGACATCGACTCAAAGTATTGTTTCCGACATACAAGAGCTTGCAACTCTTGCAATGTCTTGCCAAGTTCAACATCAAAGGATGAAACATACATTAAATCAAGCTCCTGAAACACAGAACATATATAATAAGTTAATAGTAATAACATAAAATAAAGAATGCAATAATGTAAATCTAGATTTGCTACACAAACTTGCTTACTTGTCCAAGCACAAGTTTGTAGAACGTGTTGATGAAAGAGGATCCAAAAGACGACCATCTTGAAGAGCTTTCGCCATTACACAACCAAGAAGACGAAAATACTCGATTACTTTAGCAAACTTGCGCCATCGGATGAATTAGCAACAGGGCCAAGGCCTTGGGAACAACCCAAGTGGTGCTATAATTACGTCCCCAAATGAGCTAGATCTCCACATTCTCATGTCTGCCCTTTGCAAATCATGACTTAATAGAGTATAAAAAAACTGATTAAACATCTTACATGAAACATGTTTGTGCCGTACATAAGATTTGTGTTTTAGATGTGAATTACTGTAAGTCATTGTACTAAACTATCAACATGTCATTGTACTCTCTATTGCAACATTTACCTCATTGAGTGCCATATGTGCCTGGATTAAGGCGTTTAAGAATCTTACAATAACTATTATAGTTGTTATTAGTCATATTGATGAATCACATACCTGACCTTGACGAAACCAAGCCTTTGCATCATTATCACCATCACGCAATGCAAATTCTATGTCTATCAATGCTCCCTTTGCATCCCCGAGTATCAGTTTACAAGCCTGGTAAACATTAAATATGCAAATGAGATGTAACTAAAATTGACTGGATACTTTCAATATTTACATGTTGACAATGTATCAGTACTTTATACTTACCGCACTATTTGTGAATATCTGTGCCTTCTTCTTTCCCATAGAAATACTTTGGCTTGCATTTTTTATAAAAAGCACGCAAGAAACGTCAAAGTTTATACAAATAATCAGTTTGAATAAGCCACTCTCAAAATACTAATCCAAAACTGTTTATTTCACCTTCAAATAAGCAAATATAATCTTAAGCAGTCTGCTTCTATACAAATATTAAAAGCTATTTATTCGCTTTACAATAAGCAATTCCAAACACTCATTTATCATATGAGTCATTCCAATATCAGTCAACTATCTGCCTTTGAACATTAAATTCATGATATATGACATCAAACTGTCCACATTTATGAATACATCAAATTCCGTATCACCCTTACAATCAAGCACATCAAATAATCTACCATATGATGAGCATCAAGAACTTATTTTATATTTTTGGAGAGGCAAACCAACACAAGCATGATTTAAACTCACAACCATTTGGCCGGTAAGCATTCTCACACCACAAACCCTCTATCAAACATCGTGTCTGCCTTATCCAACACCTAGCATAAAACCATCATATCAAAAATAGAGAAACAATGCCCTCATATTAATTTTGGGACTTATAAATATGCACTTGGAGCAATAGAGCAAGGGTGGCAACTTCAACCAATTACATTCTGAACCTTAGCTAAATGATAATTGGGAATGCTAGTTGTTCTTCACACATGATCTACCTGACAACATCTTGTTCTCAATCTACGACCATGGGATATGAGTTGTACTTTCAATGGCAAGGATTGGATCTTTGAATATACAGTTTCATAGGAGACCAAGATAACATCATATGCTCAAACATATTTACATTATTTTGTTTATTTAATGTATCAAACCGTGCTTTATGTAGTTTATGGTTCTGTTTTGTTTAGCTAGTGACAATGATTGTAAAAGATCATAACCACCATGGTATCTAAGAGGGGACATGTCGAGAAAATGGAAAAAACTGTCCGGTTCATAAAGAACATTCATTTATAATGCTTCAATATATTTAAACTTCTACATGTCCAACTCGACTCTTTACATGTTAATAAGAATACAAATATATTTTTATTCAATGAGCATGCTTTAGCATGTTACATAATTTTTCATTAAATAGAAAGCTTTATTCTCAAAACGTATCAATTAGTGAAACTTCAATTTGGTTACTCCAAAAAGTGCATAAAATATAGTGCTAACCACATTATACTTGAGGTTATACGTACAGATTCATCAAGATCCTTATATAGAACAACACCTCACTGTAAAACTTGGTAAATATCTTAATAGCTTTAACAAACCTGCTTAAGACCTTCATGACGATCATTTATGTTGAAATTAATATATGCATCAGTCGCGAAGTCAAATGGCGCTTGATCATAAGCCCTATATCAAACGACAAATTCATATACCAAAATAGTGGGTCAAAGGGTGATAAAAATGGGTGTTGTATTTATCTAGCGTGAAGATGAGCGAAAGGTCGAAACCACTGTAAACATCAAGTAACAGAAATTTCGGTAGAACAACCAAGTCGACTACTAATATAATCGATTCAAACTGAAATAGAAATATACAATTTGTCAAACGGTCTTCATTAGTCATAACTACTTACCCATGTATATTTGTTTCCATAATCCCTACAGTAAATCGAGAGGTAAAGATCACACATTAAAAAATATAACCAAATATATGTACTATTTTCATTTACAAAATGGAAATCAAAAGCAAATAACACAATCATATATTATATAATCATTGCCATGGGCATGAAATGGAGGTCTTTTAATTGATTTAAAACAAAGGTCAACTTAGCAGATTATGTAGCAAGTGACTTGTCCCTTAAAATGAAACCGAATTTGGCTGTTGAAGTCAGCTATGACAACTGACATTATTGCAAGGGCTCTGATTTTGGCCAACTGACTCTAACTCTGGCTACAAAAGAGCCGAGTTTAGTTCGAGCTAGCTGTGGTAGCTGATAAGGTTTTAAAAGGTACCATTTTGAGGGGTCGTTTAAGCCCTTATTTGATCACTTTTGTATCCGTTATTGCTTAATATCGTTCCTTTTCACTTTTAGGTCTCTTGAAGGCAAAATGCTTTGGAATGGCACTTATTTGGACGAAAAGGCGAATATATGAAGAAAATGGCCAAAGTCGAATCGAGACACTCAAAGTCACTGAAAGCAAGGCGACGGCGCGGTGTTAATTGCGACGCCGTCGGAGGATTTTTGTGACGATAAAGTAGCCAAAACCCTATTTTCAAGTGACGACGTCGGGCTTTAAAGAGTAGGCCGTTGCTACCGGACGGCCTAGATGCAACCCGCACGACGCCGGTCAAGAGGACGCGCCACGGACATAAGGTGATGCCGTCGCAAGGTTAACGTGGCCAAGACGAAACCCTAATGATCGGCGACACGGCGGCGTCACGAAACATAAGGTGACGCCGTCGCATATGTAATCTTATATATAGAATCCGAATTTTTCGCTTTAGAGAGAGTCTTTTGGGTGAAAACCTAAAACCGAACCTAAGGTGTCTTGTACAAGATTTTAGGGTTTTAAACCCTATCTTACATCAAGATAAGTATTTACTTCATTAATTCAATTATGTCTTTGATTATTTGTGTGTATGCTTGCATGTTCTCCATGTCCGGCTAATTTATTTGTGTGTTTGCTTAGGAAGTATGAAACTTAATTATTGAATATTGATTGGTTGTTTCTTATCTTAGTTGATTAATGATCTAGTAATGCGATATGTCATTCGTTGTGTACTTAATGCTTGATTCATCTTTGTGAACCTTAGAATATGATTACCTGAGTAGTTGTAGGCTAAATTATCCAAAGAGTGCCTTAGAGTAAGAGTTTATCATCCCTAGTGGGTTTTGTAGACGAGACCCTTTGGTAAGTTCAAAGAGTTAGGGAGAAACGCATACCCTACAACTTTAGACACACAACGCAACTAAGAATAAGGACGTGACAACTCAACCATCAATAGGAGATAATTAAGGAGTAGTACAACCTAAGTAAACACATCTTTAAACTATCATACGAGCACACATTAATTAGACATAGACTCCCACAACTTTAGTTTAGATAATTAGATAATAGTAGAGTAATCGGTAGAAATACCAACCCCCAAATCCAATACCGAGATTCGTACCTTTCCATTTCATAAAATATAAAAATACAAAATAATCTTCCTCAACCTTAACCTTAGCGTAGTAACTTCTTACTAGCATTCCTATTCCCCTAGAGAACGATATCAATACCCGTGGCTTACCCTAATTACTACACTACAACGATTAGGTTCACTGCCTAGGGTGTTATAAAACTTGCTCGAAGAAAAGGAAGTTTCCTTGACCCCGAGCGACGCGTGTAGCGTTATCACTAGCCGACTTTATGGCAGCCCCCCACCGACCGCACCCAGGACCAACATAGGAGAGTTAACTTGAGTTACACCATGAATAAATTGACACGGGAGCTTAAGTAGCTCAAACCAATAAACATAATTCCAAGTTATAAAGTACCACTGTATGGAACTCTCGATTATGTCACTACAAAACAATAAGGAAGTAGCCAATTAGATCTAAGAAAAGTTATAAATGTCCCAATTTATAATATTTTATGACGTAAAATATTATAGCATCAAAAGTGAATGTCCCAACTTCATGGAAAGCATGTGAGATGCATATAGATAGATATATAATGATAAAATTTTTTTCTGATAAAATGTATACAATACAAACCTCACAAAAGCTCTTAGAAATACAGTCACATGCAATAAATTCTTGCATGCTTTAAGTCCGTAAAATAATCTAAGATTGAATTCAGAGCTGTTTCAACCTCTCGCTCATCGCCAAGAGATTTAGTTGCAAAAACATCAAGATTCTGACGATGTCCATAAATAAGATCAACTACAAGTTAGACTTTGTTAAATGTTTTGAAATACAGCAAACTGTTAGTAAGAAATATTCAAAGTCAAATTTATCTAATATAGATGTTAGCTTACCACACGACGTACGACAACAGGGGCCTATTGACTTTCAACGCCTAGCATTAGTAGATGGTCCAAAACATTTATCTACAATAGTAAGTTCTCAATATCTTAAGCATTCACATTTCCACTTGTATTAAGAGGCCTCAGCCCAGATCTGCATTAGCTTCCAACACAAAACTAATTAATAATCCTGTATATAAATGATGCTGATAACATATGTTCATTATGTATATAAACTGGGCTGAATCCTCCTTAACCAAGTTTATTTCTGTAGTTGAAGTTGTCAGTGGTAGTTAATATTTGTTTGAACTCATATATAGGCAAATCAAAGGAATCCTATACATCTTTTTGTGGTTTGTCCCTTGAAACAATTTCAACATCTGAACTGAAACGATTTAACTTGGTTTTCCTTCCTACAGCGAGAATAACATCACACATGGATCATCTTATCGATGTTAAGATAAATAAGTGATTTATAGTTATCGACATAGAACATATTTTGGCCCTACTATACAGTAAGCATCAGCCATGTATCTTTCTTTCCTCACATTACATAGGTCTTTGGATTATTATGCTATATGATAGATGTTCTTACCTTTTTTATATGTTATCCACTTATATAAACAAAACACGGAGCCTCCTAAGAGGAGTGCACCACTATAGTTGTGAGAATGATGCTCAGTGTTGCTCAATTATTTTATCGCCTATAGATTCATGTTAGGCATGTATGTACAAAATGTAATGCAGAAACATGAAAATTGACTATTAGACCTCAATAAGAATTTGCATTTACCTATTTCAACATAAGAAAGGCGTAAGAAAAGATTCTTCCCACCAAAAGAGAACTGCTCGATATTAATGAGGTTTTCTGTCCAAGTCACACAGTAAATGCCGGTCACAAAGGCATATGCCTTGCAAGAGCAGTTACCCATGCCCCAGTGTTGGCATTCATCATGATTTTTGTTTGGAAAATAGTGATAACGATCTGGGAGCTTCAACCCTTTTAGAACCTGGAACTTATCATGCTTAGACTTCCCAGAAGCTAAACTAATTTGATTCTGAAGTGAGCATGATCCCATCACCTGTAATCACATTTAACTGATATTTAGTCTCCATTTTGCCTACAACAACAAAAAGAAAGATATGAAAGGGAAGATCGGTACCTAAGGAAGTTGGAAGCCCGAGTAGTGTTACAAATCAAATAACCGAGCAAAGGCTTTAGAACAGGCTCATCTACTACTTTGCCTTTTGGATAGAGTCTTTCTCACGCAATGCTGAAACTTCATTTATCTTTTCTTCTCAAGATTTTTTTTCCTTTTCTTTTCGTTTCTTTGTCTGTAAAAGGTATGAGGTAAATTAGTAGATTTGTTTTTTATCCTTTTATATGATATTTATATATATATCCAAACAATAAAAAGTCAAATAATAAGTTTCAATACAGAAATCCAAACACCCATAAACATGATATTGTTATCCTTGTAAAATTTTACCCATCTGTTGTACCCATACAAAGTTTTTTTTAAATATTTTCTTTGATATTGCCCCTAGCCGAGCAACTACAGCCAGAGCTCTTGTCGACTATTGTGCTACAAAAGCATGGAAGCTCAAATACCCCACGTCCAAAACCGATGATTGTGTTGTTGTTTGCCTATACCTTGACCAAAAGCACGCACACAATTTACCCAAGACTATTGATAAGGAAGTGACAAAACCACATATTGATCTTGTTGACCAACCTACTCTCGGGCATTCAGGTACTGTTAGATATACTAATGAGATTGTGCCTGATATTGAAGCAACCTAAAGAGAATTTGAGTGTCTAAAAGAAGCCTAGGCGAATGCATTACAACCTCTAAAAATGAAGAGTGGTTATGCTCTTGAAAGCGTGACTCAATCTACTAAATATTTTAAATAACCAAATCTACTAAATTTTGAGGAATAAAACCTGAAGCTTAGCAGTTAGCAGTTTCCTTCCTCGATATTACAATCACAAATTATCATGAACCCAGGTTATGCTGATACGTTAGCCGATACTTCGGTCCCAGTTGATTTTTCTTTCTTATTTGGTGCTTCTTTTTGTGTTACACCTTTGGTTGGAACCAATACCTGTGTCATGTTTCTATCTCTGAAGTTATTGCTTTCCTCGACCGCTAACTGCAATAACAACCATTTTGCCATTAGAAGTGGTCACCAAAAAGAAGTTTTTGTAATACCCATTTTCACATGCAGAACTTATCACAAGAGCATTTGCATTATTAAACAATATTAATTCAGTTTTAATTGAGCAAATCAAGTCACATACATTCGCTACATCATCACGGAAACGTATGATAAGCTCAATAGCATTGTTTTTAAGCTCATTTTCACGTCCCTTTAAGCTTACTATTAGTTTAACCTGTGAAATCACCAAAAAGTCCATGAACAAAAATAATCACATATCACTATTAAATATGGAGTTGTAGGAAGATAGAAGTACCTTGTCACCATCTTTTAAAAGTCTCTGATCGTCTTTCAAACGCACCGTATAATCATGCACATCTAGAAGGGTATAAATGAAAGTGATTATTGTAAAGTTTCTTACCCCATATTTAGATCCTTCTGATTGACACAATGAGCTAACATCAGAGTACATACTTTATACAGTTAGTGTTGTTTATTTCTTATAAAATAAAATATAGGAAAGGTAGACAAAAAAGAAGAGGCGTTCACCAGAACTTTTCTTCTGCTAATCTCTTTTCTTCTTTTGTTGTTCATTTATATTGCTGATAGTAGGTTCGCAAATTTCCCTGAGAAAATTATAATACATGAGTTAGCAACTAACACCAGATTTGTATCTTCATCGCAAAGCACGACCCCAACACCAACTTGTCAGCGATTTCCTTTAGTTCAGCAAAAAACTTAACCAGACACTTTGTTTCACTTAAGTTATCTGACGAAATCTGCAGACACAGAACATCATACGTTTTCATTAAGTGCCAAGTCATATGCTGAAAGGTTAAAAGACACAAATGACGCATAACCTATGTAAACATCCTTTTGATCCATTTATGATTTTTATTTCCTCGTTGCCTCCTTTGAAACTCTGAACTCATCCTATTGGCAATAGCTTCTTCTGCATAATGAAAGTTGTAAGCATGTACCATGCGTTCCTTAGCGGTAGTTGGAAGCTTCATCACCAAGTCCTGTGCTAGTGCAGATTTTCGGAGGCCATAGAGGAAGGTAGAGATAATTATCTGATAATATCGTTCTTCAATATCAAGAATTGCTTCATTAAACCATTCAACAAACTCGTTGAGGGGATCATCACGACCTTGTTTGATATCAACCAGCTCATAATAACCTGCCATGTAACCATATGAAAGAAGTAAAAAGGTATATATTGACAAATTAAACAAAAGAATGATATATTCAGTGAGAAAATGTGACAGACCAAAAGGATTGCTTCATTAAACCGTTTAACAAACTCTGAGGGGCTCATCACGGCCTTGTTTGATATCAACCAGCTCATAATAACCTACCAAGTAACCATACGAAAGAAGTAAAAAGGTATATATATTGAAAAATTAAACAAAAGAATGATATATTCAGTGAGAAAATATGATAGACCAACATAATTTGGATGTAGGTAGATATACATTTGCTGGGATATGTGTTTCTCATTTCATAACTCTTCCTGAAGCGAAATCGGAGGGCTATCGAGTGTAATCAGGATATATGACTGAATGTTGCAAAAGTCTGAATTATGTATAAGAGGAGGTTATTGATAGTTAACTGTTAAGGGATGATTAAAGGATATAAAAGCTGCAGTACTATACCGAATATTGACATTACAAACAGCAACATCTTCAATGGACTTATACATCAGGCACATTAGATTCACCTTGTATTGTTTTGCTTCTGGTTTTACGAAATTGCATTGAGTTTTGCACATAATGTGTTGGGTTTGCCTCTTTGTAGATTAAAATGGGTTATGACAAATAATTATTGAAACAATTGATACACCAAGAACAAAAAAAAAAAAAAAAAAATCATAAATAAATTAAAATATATAAACTGACAAAATTTTCACCTTATTCTTGAGATGTATGAGTAGTGACATGCACGTAGTTATGACTGTGTTGTTTTCTCCTCTCATCAGATGGTCTGTGGTACATATAATATTTAAGTCTATGAAATGGTGGTACAGGTGTGAAGCGCATGGGTTTCTTTTAGTGCCTTTATATCTAACAGTATACATCAGAATCCGGTTGGAGTCGGATCAGGAACATTTGCCAAAGTGGTAAGCTGTTCGGGTGTGATAAGCATGGATTCTTATCAGATGGATTGTTGCCAACATTGGAACCTGATTTTGGTTTGGTTTCTTTATTCCATTATGAATGGTATGACCCTGTAAACATGCACAAACATGGGCTTGTATCCACTGGCAATCCAAATGGTGGCCTAAATTGATGTTATGATGAAAGCATAAGGAATGAGTAAAGTCTATACACCAAACTTTTATCATTTCAGCCAAGAATGAGTAATAAGATTTAAGTTATATGTAGCATGAGTGATAATATAAATGCCTATTTATCTTATTAATATAATTCGAGTAACAATTGCTTATTTGAACATTTTCAAAACACAATACCAAATACCCTTTAGTAACCAAAAGCTTATTAGATTAAATCAACAATACCATGATTTTTTGAATCCAATTAACAATAAATAATTAAACACAATCATTAACAAATACTTGTACCTTTTCATCATCAATGAACTATTGTGCTTTTATAAATACCCAATTTAGACCAAAGAACCCTAAACAAAAAGCAAAAATTATCAAACACTTATAATCAAAATAAGAACCTCGAAATCATATTCCAAGGTTTAATTAGTCTAATGTATATAGTAATTAAAAATGGAATTGAAATTCAAACATACCTTATTTGAGATTAAAGATTCAACTTCATCACAAGAACTAAACAATCGGTTAAATGAACAGATATTTGTGTTATTGTTTTAGGCATCTGATCAATGATGGTTTTGTTAGGTTTGGAGAGATCATTAGGGTTTTAGAATGAAAGAGTTTTACCAAGGGTTTTGCTAACGATACATATTACCTTGAACATATTCGGATTGGCCCTAAAAAAAAAAAAAAAAAAAAAAAAAACTTGGACAGCTTTATCTTTTTTGACTTGCAATTGTATCATAAAATATTGTGTTGCTCTAGCGGTGGATACGTTAGATATTGTCACATAAAACCAAGTTCGATCCTCTACACTCTCATTTTTATAATGTAATCCTATTTTTGATTAAATTAAATACGAATTTTAATTAAACAAATTAATGAACAAAGTATGCGTGGAATTATGAGGTGGCAATATGACATGGCATTATGGGATGCCACGTGGCATTATATGTGGCATGCCTCCTCTTATATATAATGTATAGATATATAAACATGTAAATAAAACTAGAAAAATAAAAAATAGTAAGTTCTTATATATATTTAATAACAAGACTCGCCTTGTTATTCGATATTTAAAAGGGAACTAACGACTTAAAAATGACAAGGTTTTGTAATAAACGAGCTATTAAATGTTTCGAGGGCACGCTTACCGAAATATGTCATTTATGGGTATTTAATAACCATTGTGCGTTATGCATGGGTTACTGATGACTTGACATTAATAGGTTTAACCCACGTAGATAGCGGACTTATTGGGTTGACGAATCCAATAAGAGCCCGTTATATGTGTAGGATAAAGGTATTAATGAACAAATTATCCTTATAACTCGTTAGGATGTGACTAGTTTTTGAGAATAATAAGTTAAATAAATAAATGGTTGAGTTTATCGAGTTGACGAATTCGATAAGATCTAACGATTTATCTCGAAACTTATTAAACTATAAAGCTTATCACTTAGAAGTTGCATTGTGTCGTTGTGAGTCGCATTGTTAGAATTATAGTGCATTCATGGAGTCTTGTCGAGTCTATACCACACACGATGATACCAAACGCTTGTAACTAAATATAGAAACGAGATGTTTTTGGAAATAAGAATCGAAATATATTTGGGATAGATGATAGGAAAATGTATTAATAATGAGTTTATATTAATAGGTTGTGCCGAGTCAGTAGTTGCCGAGCCGAGTTAGTTGTTTATCTGCGTTGCTAGTGATTATTTGTGCTTTGCTTGATCGAGGTGAGTTTCATAGCCCCATTTTTATCTATGTTTTAACTAAATTGGGGTGAGAAAGCATGCTACTCTTTTCTTGGACCTCTTTAACTCTTTTTGATTTGCTTATGTGCTGACTAGTAGGATAGATATGTGGTAGACATTGACTTAGTCTAGGGTAGCAATCCTTTGCTATAACTACGTGACCTAGCTAAGAATAGATGTCTACTCCGGCCTAGTCCAGGGTAGTATTGAGGTTGATGACGTACCCTCCGATCAGGTCGAAGGACCCCCTTCGGCTTCAATCGAATTTGCATTACGAAGACCCAAGTCTTTCTTCATAAGTCATTGGTGGCGTAAAACCATTCATCATTGATATGGTTACCAGTTGGGAATTCGCCAGCCGAAGGCCTATGCCCTTCGGTGTCTTCTCTTGAAGGCGCCAAGACAAAGGAGAACCTTGACTTGGTCTTCCCCACGCTCCCACTATTTCCTTAGCTTCCCGCCAAGGCGAGATAGTGGGGATGAAGCCCTAACGGTTACCACAAATCGGGGGCGCCCCATGATCTCCTAAACGTGTGCTAACATATCACCCTCATACCCTTCGATCACCATCGCCGGAGGTGGTTCGCAGGCCCAACCCTATCGCATATCACTTGAACGGTGTCTACTATTTCTTATTGCAGTTGGCTACAAGTTTGGCGCAAGCATATCACCCTCATACCCTTCGATCTCCATCAAGTCCAGTCGTCTTTAATTATTGTACAATCGGTGGCGCCATCCGTGGGACCCGCTACTATTGGTCTCGTTATTCCAAACTTACACCCAGTCAATCACGCCACTAATTTTACTGGAATGAATCAAGGAAGATAGGATACACCCCCTTCGGGTTTCTCGACCTTGGCACCAATCGCAGTCAATGATCCTAACAACCTTCCCAATATAACCGCATCCACCTTTACCACATGATCTCACCCTGAAATAACTCCCAACAACTATGCTTCAACCTCAGCCAACCCTGAACCGGTAATCAGTCCAACGTTTGTCGAAGCTAACATCGAAGCACTAGAATATTTATTGAGGGCTCGAAGGAGGCAAGCTCGGAATGTAGAGATGCGAAGGGAGTTAGAATACTCAAGCGATGAGTATGACAAAGAGTTAGAAATGGAGACTAGGCCCTTGGCTCACGGGGCTACGCTCGATGCTAAGGATAGGGTCTCCGAAGCGTCGAAGGCCGAGTGGAAGGTCGGTTGGTTTGAAGATGTTCGGAGGGGCTCGGCGAGAAGGAAGGAACAATGGAAGGCTCCAATGGAAGGAGTCACCAAGGAAACTATGGAGGTTAACTTGCCACAACTTTTGGCGGCTCATCCGGGAAGAACTGGCGGGGGTTCATTGCGACCTTCTCACGCATCCGTGGAGAAGGCAATCCATCTCAAATGAATGGGGAGGAAATCTTCCTCCTCATGGTATGTACCCTCCTTTTCGGGCTCAATCTTACCCTCGCGGTCTATTCCCCACCTAATGGGCAAGCTAGCAACCCAGCTTTACTCAACCATACGGAAGCATGCCTTACGGAAACCTATGGTATACCCTTCGTATCAGATCCCCACCTTATATACCTCACTGCTACCCTCAATATATTAACCAAACCTAAGTCACCCACCTTATATACCTCATCGCTACCCTCAATATGTTAACCAAAACCGAATGCGTTGGAATGCCTCCAAATCATAACCCGTATAATGCGCCCCTACTTACATGCCACCTTATAAAGCAGTTTGGTTGAATTCGCCTTTATTCGAGCCCATGGGTTCCACAACACCCTTCGTAAGATGGATAAAGACTACCCTTTGCCTCGATGGGTTGAAAATGCCCAAGCGATATTGGTACTTATGATGGGAAGGGGACCACGGATAACTTTTACACTGCTCGAACGGGCTATCGAATGTAAGTGGGTCATGCTCAAACATTGCTTCTTGCCACATGTTTACATATACCCTTGGGAGAAGTCCACTAGAGACTCTAAAAGAGCGTTTCAGATATGGTGGAACGGCAAAACCATGTAGCATTGTGAATTTGGATGATCTCAGGCCAAGTTCGAACCTATCACATTTCACCAACATAAAAGTTCATTGTTATAAAAGATGCCTTTTGGTTTGAAAACGCACCTAACAAAGCCTTCCACAGCACAACATCAAGCGATATGGTTATCAAGAAACCTTCACCAAGCCTTCGCGCCATCAATATGAAGTTAAACCCCAAGAAATGTTCCTTCGTGTGGAGGAAGGACAATTTTGGGACATCTAATCACCAAGCAAGGTATTAAGGCCAATCCTTGAAGGTTAAGGCCATCACGGATTTGCGACCTCCTAAGTCCGAAGTCAGTGCGAGCGTAAAACTAGCGACCCTCACAGATTCTTATCAAAGGGTGCAAATAGATCTTTGCCATTTTCAAGACACTCAAAGGATGCACGGATAAAAAGACGTTTCAATGGAGTACGGATCTGTTTGCCTTCAAAAGCTCAAGGAGTTCATGGCTATTCTACCTATACTTACGCCCAATCAAAGGCAAAGTGTTGTTTATGTACATCGCAACCTCCTTGAAAGCATCGTCGGTGTTGTGTTATTGGCAAAAGGGAAAAAGCAAATCCCTATCTACTTCATTAGCGAGGGTTCTACAGAGGTGAGCTAAATTATCCAGCTGGAGAAGCTAATCTTGGCTTTGGTCCATCTTTGCGGGCGCCTTGAAGGTACTTCCAAGCTCATCCCATAACCGTTCTTCATGATAAGCCTATTAAGCGAGATACTTTTGAAGCCGAGAAATTTGGAAGGATAGCTAAGTGGGCTATCGAGTTAGGAGAGCACGAAATTGAATACAAAGGTAGAAACTCGGTCAAAGGGCAAATATTGGCGGACTTCTTAGCGTAAACACCCTCCGAACCAAAGTAGGACACAAAATTTGCTAAAAGAAGCTGTTAAGATGGTCGAAGGGTGGAAACTTTACACCGACGAGCCTCCACTCCGACGGTTCTGGCGCAGTCTAATGCTTGTTGATCCCCAAGGAAAGGAGTATAATTATGCACTCCGTTTTGAATTGATGCTACTAACAATGAAGCGAGTACGAAGCCTTGCTTGCGTGCCTTGACAGCTAAGGACATGGAGGTAGAAGACTTGGCCATTTTTGTTGACTCACAACCGGTGGCTAATCGGATAAAAGGCTCCTACGAAGCAAGACAACCTGTGATCAAGCAAAACTTGGATAAGACCAAGGAGATGCTCGAAGGGTTTACATCCTACAACATAGAGCATGTTCAAGAAACCAAAACAAGAAAGTGGATGCACTTAGCAACCGCATCGATGGCATTTGCTCATTTAACTAAGGAGGTCTTGGTCAAGTCTTGGCGGACATGTCCATCATCCAAAAGGAGGTGTCTAACGTATCTCGAGAAGACTCAAATTGGATGACTCAATAAGAGAATATTTGATAAGTGGTATCTGCGGAGGATCGAAACTAGCTCGAAGGTCCGCATCAAAGCACCACAAGATGAATCATGGGAACTACCTATACCGAAGGTCATTTTGTCTCTATGGCTTCGTTGTGTGGGACCGAGGCAAGTCGCCAACATCATTCAAAAAGTGCACGAAGGATCCTGCGGGCTTCACGCAGGACCTCGCTATGTTGTTTCTAAGATCATGAGAATTGGATATTATTGGCCTTCGATGCACAGGGACGCAGTAGAAATCATCCAGAAGTGTGAAGCTTGTCAAGTTCACTCAAGGGTGCCGAGGCTGCCAAAATAAGATATGACCTCTGTGACGTCCGCATGGCCTTTCAGCCAATGGGGAATAGATATCATAGGCCTCACCAATTGTTCGGGAGGAGTAAAGTTCTTGGTCGTAGCCATCGACTACTTCTAGAAATGGGTGGAAGCGAAGCCTTTGCATCCATCACAGGAAGGCACATGGAAAAGTTTGTATGGGAACACATTATCTGCCGGTTCGGAGTACCCCACATCATCATCTCAGATAATAGGAAGCAATTCGCCGAAGGGGTATTCCCAGTATTTTGAAGAGGCCTGAACATAAAAAAATCTTTCACTTCAGTCTACCATCCTCAAGGTAATGGACAAGTGGAAGTTACTAACAGGGATATCATTCAAGGCATAGAACGTAGCCTGAGATACAGTCACAACGGTTGGGTAGATGAACTACCTCATGTACGGATGGATCTGGACACACACCTTGTGTCAATGATATTTGGTATAATATTAATAAGCACGCGGAATTTACTTAGTAATACTTTGAAGACGGATTGTATGATGTATTGTAAGTGAACACAGATTAAACACAAAACTTAAGCTCCAATATTATTAATGAATAATACGAGTGATCTTGCTTATCACTAGGGTTACACCTTGAAGCCTTTGTGAATAATATGTATGTATGTAAGTATCTAAGACAATGACCTCGGACCTCCTTTTATAGTACAAGGACTCCTTTATAAGATAAGTATAAAGCTAACAATATAAAATATACACAAGATCTTTTCTATACATATCTAGACACGTTTTCCTAACCATTATCTAATAGCGTTGGTAATAATGTATCAACACGTTAATCGCTTCCACGCTAGTGCAATCCAAGCGATGTCTTCCACAACTATTAGTGGTAACAGATTATTCCCAACAATCCTCCCCTAAACTTATGATTTCTATGCAAATCAATAAGTTTCTTGAATCTGCATCATCTTCAAGGATTTGGGGAATTCAACCAAACACTTCACTTCTTACTTTACTTCTTCTTTAACTTCTGAATAGCTCTTGAACATTGATCTTGAAGCCTACGTAACAATGCTATGACCTTCTCATTGTCTTCATGAACTCTTATTGTTTTACATAACATTCTTTGAGAGTTCCACTCTAAGTGGATATTCTTTCTCAAGAAGCATGAATGCATCTAATCCATTTCTTTGTAGAAACATGGTGAACTTCACATGAATCATAGTAAAACCATTTAGTACTGGGACATGAACATGAGAATTTCGAAATCATCATTAACATCGGTTCATAGAGCCTTCTAAGATTAACCCATAACTCGCATCTCCTTCATATCTTTGAGATCTTGAGCATCAAACCTTTCTTGAACTAACTTCCATAATTTGTCAAGATCATCTCTGTCAAAAGTGTGGAAAACTAGAAGGGGTTGAATAGTTTTTCCAATTAAAACTTCATTTTAATCTATTTAGATCGACTTATGTCAATCTATTTGGATGTGTGTGTTGGATGTTGATAAACAAGCATATAAAATCAAGTAATGAAAAGATAAGAGTAAGAAGCACAAAACCACAACGCGAGTATTTATAGTGGTTCGGCTACAAGGACACCTTCCTTGCCCTACTCCACTCCTCGAGTCACCTACTCAAGAGTTCGTAAACACTACACCAATCTCCTTATGGCGGAGAAGCCTTTACAACGTCGCCTACCCTTTTTCCGGTGCTAGGCTAACCACCGGGTTCTTTCACTCCAAGGTGAACCACACCTACACAACGTCGCCTACCATTTATAAGGTACTAGGCTAAGTACCTAGTTCTTTCACTCCAAGGTGAGCTACACCTTTACAACGTCGCCTACCCTTTATTAGGTACTAGGCTAAGCACCTAGTTCCATTGCAATGGAGGAACTACTACCACACTACACCAACGACTAATACCAAAGGAGATCTACTCCATTACAACTTCATCAAGGATATCAATATCCTTGGATCTAATACTAGTCTATCTTGTACATCGAAACACACCATATCGAATGTACATCTAAGGCACCTTTCACTAATGCCTTTGACTAGATCTACAAGACACCCTTCACTAATGTCTTGTGTCTTGACTTCTAAGCACCATTCACTAATGCTTCTAGTCTTGACTTCTAAGCACCTACCACAAGTGCTTATGATATGGACGATAGATACCTTCACTAATATCTTCGTCTTGACACTTGAGACATCTTTCACTAATGTCTTCAACACTACACTTCTTAGAAGAAAGAAAGGAATAAAATCATAAGTTGTCAAAATTAGTCCTTTGGTGAAAAATGTCAAAAGTTTTGAGAAATTACAAGTTTGGTCCTTTGAGTTTCAAATTTGGCAAATATAGTCCTTGGAAGTTTGAAAATGTCCATTTTAGTCCTTGTACTATTGGAACTTGTCATTTTAGTCCCTTGGAACAACTTTGCAAAGTGGCGACTTTGGTCCCTTGATTTTCGAAATTACAAAACAAGTCCTTGTATTAAAGCTAAGCATCTTGGACCTTGGACCTTGTCATAACCCCTTGGACCCTGCCACTTGACCCTTGAACCTCCTTGGACCTTGACCCCGTCCACTAATATTATCCCAAGTCAACCGGTCAAACAAATCACCCTTCCCTCCCATTTTTTCTTCTTCTCCTTCTACTGCTTCCCTTGAAATCACTCAACCCCCATCCTCCATCTCACTCTCTTCACCCCCCTTGTCCCCTCCACCTCAACACAAAACAAGATTCATTTAATGCATCCCTTCCCCATTCACTCAACCTTCCCCCAGTTGCAATACCATTTTCCCGCCAAAATCCATCAATGGCTAAAAATGGCTCTAATGATCCAATGGCTTAAAAGAAAAGTGGGAAATGATCACGAAGACACGTGGAAAGCTTTTCTTGAATAAATATAAGGATGAGAAGCGAGAAGAAGTACCAAGTAGTGTAATTTATTTTACTTATGTCGTTTAAGTTTTTTTAAGTTTTAAAGTGTATGTTTAAGCTTTGAAAGACTGGGTAATAGTATTTCAATGTTATAGAAACTTGTCTCAATTTTCAATTTCGGTGAAGGTTTACAATTTAGTATATGCTATTTTATGTCCAAATTTTCATAATTTGCAAAAGTTATTTATAATTCTCATATTGTTTCTTAAGCTTTTATAAGCTCTTGAAAAAGCCTATATGCTCTTAGAACCTTCAGGAATCGGTTTACTCAACAATCCTAAAATTACCAAAATACCAAAAAATTAGCTAAAAAAATAAAATTCGAGAGGAGAAGGTGCAAGAAAGCTGAAGCATGGTGATATTTGGATTGCTTATGGGTTTAGAGCTTTGTGGAAAGCCATAGGATGTGATCTCAGTTATTAGTTCTCAGTTTGGTGCTTGGACTCATTTTGTAAGAAATTTCTCAAAAATTTGCATTTTTAGTTTATGTGTTTTAAGCTTGTTAATTCTAGTTCAAATCTGTCTTAATATAGTTAATGAAAGTTAATTAGTAGCTTGCTTGGTTTAAAAACTGGTTTAAGTGTTTAAAGATTCAAAGCGCCTTCATTAAGGGTGTTTGGATTTGGTGTTAAAATTGTGCTAGAGGCTCATTGTGTTGTTATCCGTTGTTGTTCTAAGTCACTTTAGTATTAAATAGCTCGAGTTAAGTCATAAAACTTAGTCCTTGTTTTGTAAAAGTCAAAATCATCTTTAAAACTACCGGATAGTTAACTGTTAAGATTATAGAATACAAATCTCATCACATAAGCTTATAACTTGATATAGTAGCTTAATTTCATCCTATCATAGCTTATTATAACATATTAAGTCCATAGAATCAGTTACAAGTTCATAAAAGTCAAAGTTTAAGTGTAATTGAAAAGTCAAAATTTTACTAAAAGCAGTTTTTGAATAAACTTTGGAATTTTATTGTGTGTTTAATAATAAGATTTAGCTCATAAGCTTCTAGGATATTAAAATATAGCTGCTAAACTAAATTAGAAAAATACTAGTTCACTTTTAATCAGCTTATTAAGTGCTTTTACTTAGCTTCTTTTGACCCTTTTTTACGAAAAGCTCTGTACCTGATTAAGACTTATGCTTATTTTGGCTTATTTAGTGCTTATTTATAAGTCATTGAGCTTGTTCAGTTGTCATTTTAGCATATTATAGCTTCTTCTTTCAGTTGGGTCTCATTTCTAGCTTATAGCTTATTACAAGTGCTTATTCATAAGCACTTTTCATCTGACTTCATAATCCTTCACATAAGCCCATGTTTTATATTTTCATAGATTTAGAATATTATTTTAGACTTATCTGGAAGTTTTCATATTTTCACTGTTCATTTGCTATTTTACGCATTTTATGTCATTTTCTAGCACTTTTAATTAGCATTTAATCCAAATAAATCGAAAAAGTTTAAAAAATATGTTTTCAATTTTCCTAGATTAAGATAAATATAAAAAGCCAAAAATATTTTCCATAATTTTCTTAGTTTAAATAGTATTTTCTAGCATTTTAATTAGTTTTAAATAGTTTTAAATTAGTAATAAATATATAAAAGTCTAAAAATATATTTTCAGTTTTAAAATAAGTTTTATCATATTTTAGATTTTTCTAAGTCATAATTTTATTTTTCTAGCCTTATTTCATATTTTCTTTTATTTTAAAGTATTTATTAAATAGTTAAAATAGTTTTTAATTAATAATAATTAATTAAATAGTTATAAAATAATTTTCCTTTTCTAATAATTTTCTTTTATTTTAGGTTTTCAAAATGTCATTTCATACTCTTAGGTCTTTTATTTCTTTAATTTCACTTTTTATTTTGTGCGTAGTTTTTAAGCGTAAGTTTCGTTTGTTTTATCTTATTGTTGTGTTTTCAATTCGTGTCCAAATACCTTCCAATCAATCGGTAGTGTAATTTCTAATCCAAATCTTTATTGATCACTATCCTTAGTGATTATTCTATCATCTGAATTAGTGTTTACACACCATTGAGTCTCAGTGGGACTTAACGACCGGAATTCATTATATTCTCGATCTTCATTGTATTGGTTTTAGCGGTTTAAGTTTATTACGGTTAGCCATTCACAAGTGGCTAGCTTGTGTGATTAAACTTGACTGTGTTTTAAGAGCCAATCAAATTTTGGCCTTGCCATGTGGAGGCTTTAGCGTGTGTTAAACCTTTTCGGATCCATTCTTGCACATATACCATCTTTTGTAAAAAGTTTTTGTAAAGTTATCGGAAAATCCAAAAGTTCATTAACACTTTTCCCGAAGTGTTAACAACACCAAAATATTTTCATTCTTTGTTTTTATAGCATGTTTTCAAAAATCCAAAATATCCATCCTTTATCCTCTAATCTGCTTAATTATCCATTCCTTATCCTCTATAACCGTTTAATTCTTCATCTCTTATCCCTCTTATCCGTTTAATTCTTTATGTCATGGTTTTCGACATGTTCTGGTGTGGAGGTCCATTTAGCGGTGGAAATTGTCGTGATGTACCAATGTGAGTTTCGGAGACAAGTTTGTCAATAATCCGATCCCATTTCAAATAATGAAACACCGATTTTCCTACCTACCTCCACATTGTCACGAATCCTACTCGGGCGAGATTTGTGGAATGATTCTCATTACGGTTTTGATTGTCCACCACGGGTCCCGCTTATCTATGAGCGAACCATGTTACAATCGAACTTTGGTGAAAGTTATTTTCCCAATTATCTCTGTTGTGAGAATTATGGGGTCCTCATGCGGCTTTTGAATGTCAACCGATGAATCAAAATTTTCACAATTCCAATTCTCCGGTTTTGACAATTTCCAACCCCACGAGATTCCATCATTCATCAATATCATCATGATAAAACTATTGGAGAATTACTAGGTGAAGAACGAGCGGCTAATCCTAGTACTCGGACTTCCGAGCCTTCACAACATTTCAATGATTACGAGGAGTGTAATCTTCCGCAAAGTTACGAAGAAATACGCATTCAAAGCAACTACAAATGAAAAGAATGGTATGTAAGCTTGAGATGAATATAAGAATCCGATATGATGGCGATGATGATGAGGATACTATTCAAATGAGGAATATTATGAGGACGACGAGGAGAGTGCTATTCAATTGAGCGATTTCATTTCTCAACTCCTCGGTCTCATCGCTATCACACGAAGCTCCCATTGACTCTCTCATAATGGGGACGAGCCTCTTAGCACTATTCCGAAATGGAATCGTCTAGTGTTGAGAGCCTTGTCCCGATCCCAAGTGAGTCAGAGGTTATCTCCGTAATATGTGTGATAAGCCTCTTGATGATAATTCTTACCTCCTCTTGACATTCCAAATGATCACGTTGATATGTTCTCCGATTCGACAACGATTGTACTTTGTTTGGCGATTCTTTATCCTATGGAGACATTGATTATGTCGGGAGTTACCTACGAGCTAGTTAGCTTAGAGAAGTGAGAGATTCGATGATCTGGAAATTGAGGGCGAGATACTTCGTGAAAAATTGCTCAATATAAATCTCCTCGTTTCTAAGATCGAATCATTACATGCTAAGTCGACGACTCCTATCCCGTAGAGGATAGTGACTCTACATTGGACAAGCCGAAACATCTCTTGAGTTTGAGGCTTTTCCAATGATTCTCTTCATGAAGAGTTCTTGGTGAACTCTCTCATGACATATCTCCTCCGAATATGATCATTTCTATTTTGATCTTGAGGATGATATTGGCTCGGAGGAAGGTGTACTCTATCATAAGAGTTTGCTTATTGATAATACTACCTTCACCCTTCCTCCCGATATGTCTACATTTGAGGATGAAGAATGGATCCTAATTGTTATAAACATCTTTCTTCCATTCCTCACATATGATGTGACTTCATCTCTTCTTCACTCCTTCGGAATGAGGACACTATCTTTGACCCGACATTTTCATTTATTATTTTGAGCGGTTCTCTCTATATCTCATCGGTGTGGAACTTTCGCGTGCTTGAATGTTTGTCCAAACATCTTGAATGAATGTCCGATGGAGATTGTTTCTTCCACTTTGCTTCCCAAGAACCAATGAATGCGGGGTCGAGTCAAGCTAGCGACTCGGTAATCAAAAGCAGTAGCACACTATATGGGTTTTCACCCATATTTACATCTTCTTACCCTTTCTACCACCCTAGTGTGGGGAGTTGCGCCCGCTAAAAAAAAAAAAAATCTTTTCAAATAATGGCGTAGTATTTCCTTTTCGTTCTTTGTTTCGGCATAACCGCGGTACTTTGAATATTGAGGGCAATATTCATTTCTAAGTGTGGGGAATTCTCACGAATTTTATCATGTATTATCCACCCATTCCCCGTTTTTGGCCAAAATTTGTTTTTGGAGTAAGTGTTATTCACTTACTCACTTACGATTATCGATCCGCCATGTCTAAAAACAAAAGGATTGGCTAATCCAGAGCAAGCGGCTCTTGGTAAAGATATATCAAATCCGTTTACGACTTGCAATTTGCCCAAAATTGTATGGTATTATTAACCATATCTTTAATTAGTGAAGAGTTGGCTAGCCCATAAGTTTATGGCTTGTGGTAAAGGCGATGGAAAAACCATAATTGGTAATCAGCTCACCAAAGATAATATTGATAATTTATCTAAAAGTTGGCTAGTCCGAGCAAGCGACACGGTAAAGACAAATCAAATCCGTTGGAAGTCGGTGGTTTGCTCAAAATCACATGGTTATCGGTGTACCATGGTTCTTACTTGAGCTGAAACATTTGGCTACTCCGAGTAATGGCTTTTGGTAAAGAGATTCAAATCCATTAAATTTTTCTCAAATCATTGCTAGGGACTAGCAATAGTTTAATGTGAGGATTGATGAGTGTGTAAATACTCATCATTTTAGTCAATCTGAGCGCAAAACATTTAAAAATGCTCAATAATGCATCAAAATACTGAAAATATCTCAAAATTGTATTTTATATGTTTCAGATGCAAAATGTTTAAAAACAGATGAAAAATGAGCTAAGTTTGCATAATTGGCAGTTTTAGTCCCCCAAGTTTCAAATCTTGTCAAAAATAGTCCCTGAGCACTTATTTCAAAAGAAAAATCACCAAAGGTCCTTTTTAAAATCATAAGTTGTCAAAATTAGTCCTTTGGTGAAAAATGTCAAAAGTTTTGAGAAATTACAAGTTTGGTCCTTTGAGTTTCAAATTTGGCAAATATAGTCCTTGAAAGTTTGAAAATGTCCATTTTAGTCCTTGTACTATTGGAACTTGTCATTTTAGTCCTTGGAACAACTTTGCAAAAGTGGCACTTTGGTCCCTTGATTTTGAAATTACAAAACAAGTCCTTGTATTAAAGACTAAGCATCTTGGACCTTGGACCTTGTCATAACCCCCTTGGACCCCTGCCACTTGACCCTTGAACCTCCCTTGGACCTTGACCCCGTCCACTAATATTATCCCAAGTCAACCGGTCAAACAAATCACCCTTCCCTCCCATTTTTTCTTCTTCTCCTTCAACTGCTTCCCTTGAAATCACTCAACCCCCATCCTCCAGCTCACTCTCTTCACCCCCCTTGTCCCCTCCACCTCAACACAAAACAAGATTCATTTAATGCATCCCTTCCCCATTCACTCAACCTTCCCCCAGTTGCAATACCATTTTCCCGCCAAAATCCATCAATGGCTAAAAATGGCTCTAATGATCCAATGGCTTAAAAGAAAAGTGGGAAATGATATGAAGACACGTGGAAAGCTTTTCTTGAATAAATATATGGATGAGAAGCAGAGAAGAAGTACCAAGTAGTGTAATTTATTTTTACTTATGTCGTTTAAGTTTTTTTTTTTAAGTTTTAAAGTGTATGTTTAAGCTTTCAAAGACTGGGTAATTGTATTTCAGTGTTATAGAAACTTGTCTCAATTTTCAATTTCAGTGAAGGTTTACGAATTTAGTATATGCTATTTTATGTCCAAATTTTCATAATTTGCAAAAGTTATTTATAATTCTTTGTTATTGTTTCTTAAGCTTTTATAAGCTCTTGAAAAACCTATAAGCTCTTAGAACCTTCAAGGAATCGGTTTACTCAACAATCCCAAAATTACCAAAATACCAAAAAATTAGCTAAAAAAATAAAAATTCAGAGGAGAAGGTGCAAGAAAGCTGAAGCATGGTGATATTTGGATTGCTTATGGGTTTAGAGCTTTGTGGAAAGCCATAGGATGTGATCTCAGTTATTAGTTCTCAGTTTGGTGCTTGGACTCATTTTGTAAGAAATTTCTCAAAAATTTGCATTTTTAGTTTATGTGTTTTAAGCTTGTTAATTCTAGTTCAAATCTGTCTTAATATAGTTAATGAAAGTTAATTAGTAGCTTGCTTGGTTTAAAAACTGGTTTAAGTGTTTAAAGATTCAAAACTGCCTTCATTAAGGGGTGTTTGGATTTGGTGTTAAAATTGTGCTAGAGGCTCATTGTGTTGTTATCCGTTGTTGTTCTAAGTCACTTTAGTATTAAATAGCTCAGTTAAGTCATAAAACTTAGTCCTTGTTTTGTAAAAAGTCAAAATCATCTTTAAAACTACCTAGATAGTTAACTGTTAAGATTATAGAATACAAATCTCATCACATAAACATAACTTGATATAGTAGCTTAATTTCATCCTATCATAGCTTATTATAACATATTAAGTCCATAAAATCAGTTACAAGTTCATAAAAGTCAAAGTTTAAGTGTAATTGAAAAGTCAAAATTTTACTTAAAGCGGTTTTGAATAAACTTTGAATTTTATTGTGTGTTTAATAATAAGATTTAGCTCATAAGCTTCTAGGATATTAAAATATAGCTGCTAAACTAAATTAGAAAATACTAGTTCACTTTTAATCAACTTATTAAGTGCTTTTTACTTAGCTTCTTTTGACCCTTTTACGAAAAAGCGCTGCCTTGATTAAGACTTATGCTTATTTTGGCTTATTTAGTGCTTATTTCTAAGTCATTGAGCTTGTTCAGTTGTCATTTTAGCATATTATAGCTTCTTATTTCGAGTTGGGTCTCATTTCTAGCTTATAGCTTATTACAAGTGCTTATTCATAAGCACTTTTCCTTCTGACTTCATAATCCTTCACATAAGCCCATGTTTTTATATTTTTCATAGATTTAGAATATTATTTTAGACTTATCTGGAAGTTTTCATATTTTCACTGTTCATTTGCTATTTTTACGCATTTTATGTCATTTTCTAGCATTTTTAATTAGCATTTAATCCAAATAAATCGAAAAAGTTTAAAAAATATGTTTCAATTTTCCTAGATTAAGATAAATATAAAAAGCCAAAAAATATTTTTCCATAATTTTCTTAGTTTAAATAGTATTTTCTAGCATTTTAATTAGTTTTAAATAGTTTTAAATTAGTAATAAATATATAAAAGTCTAATAAATATATTTTCAGTTTTAAAATAAGTTTTATCATATTTTAGATTTTTCTAAGTCATAATTTTATTTTTCTAGCCTTATTTCATATTTTATTTTATTTTAAAGTATTTATTAAATAGTTAAAATAGTTTTAATTAATAATAATTAATTAAATAGTTATAAAAATAATTTTCCTTTTCTAATAATTTTCTTTTATTTTTAGGTTTTCAAAATGTCATTTTCATACTCTTAGGTCTTTTATTTCTTTAATTTCACTTTTTATTTTTATGCGTAGTTTTTAAGCGTAAGTTTTACGTTTGTTTTATCTTATTGTTGTGTTTTCCAATTCGTGTCCAAATACCTTCCAATCAATCGGTAGTGTAATTTCTAATCCAAATCTTTATTGATCACTATCCTTAGTGATTATTCTATCATCTGAATTAGTGTTTACACGCATTTGAGTCTCAAGTGGGACTTAACGACCCGGAATTCATTATATTCTCTTGATCTTCATTGTATTGGTTTCGAGCGGTTTAAGTTTATTACGGTTAGCCATTCACAAGTGGCTAGCTTGTGTGATTAAACTTGACCGTGTTTTTAGAGCGATCGGGAATCATCAACAAGAAGACTTGATGGCCTTGATGATGAGGAAGCATGGCAACTCATGGACTTGAGCTTGCTCGACTTCAAAGGTGGTGATCTTGCCTTTAAGAGGAACCTAAAAGATCACACAAAAACAAAACTACAAACATAGATCTCTTGGATCGAGGTTAGTGAGTTTTAAACTCGGGGAGAAAGTGTGTTAGAAAGGGTGAGAAATAATGAAGAAATGGCTCACTATTTATAGAAGAAAAATCTCTCGTTCCCCGATCCCACGGATTCCTTCCACAAGGATCCATCTAGCGTTAAGCTAGGGATCCGTGGGATGCTCCCTTTACCCATGGGTATTTTGGTTATGGGTCATGGGTTGGGTTGAACCATGGATCTTTAGCTAGATACAATGTATCTTTTGAGTTCAATGCACTTGGTCACTGGGTATGGGTTGATCCATGGGTTATGGATATTATCCATGTATGATATAAGCATGATGTCATGCAATGGGTTATGGGTCAAGCTCCATGGGTCATGGGCTTTGGGTTGTACCCAACTACATTCAATGTATTTGCCCAATGGGTTATGATACTTAAGTTTCTACCCATTTATATTACCCAATATACTACATACTAGTTATGTGTATATTTTACCCAAATATGTAAACACTAGTTGTTGTACATATGTAATATTAAATCATAAAATCACTTATACTTGTTTTAGTGTTTTATGTGAAAATGTGAATATGTTAGAAACTATTAGTTCAAACCATTTACGTATTTTATTTGTTTCATTAAAATGATTTTACGTTTGTTATCGACAAAACATTAGAAGATCGTAAAATATAAATAAGCGTTTTTACGGCTTATTTGTATTAACAAAAACTTTGATGAGATCTTCAAATTGAATGAATGAGGAAGTTGCACCACCTAGCCTTGTGATCTTCCATGTTGGAGCAAAATTGCTAGCGATGTAAACCTCCCAATCAATGATAGGATGTCGACTTGCAATGGTTACGGATAAAAATCTTCTTCTATCACAATCATTTCGGTCATACATTTCTTGATGAACTTCTCAGTTGGAACTTCTTGTTCTTCAGCAAACTTGGTCTTCTTACCAGTCTGAGATTCACTATCTTTAGCCTTTCTCTTCAAGTTAGGATACCTTCTCTCTTCTTCTTCAGAATCCATTGGAATAAAATCTTTATCTTGCCTCTGAACTCTGTAGTAAATACTTTCAACTTTATCATCAGGCATTCCTTTGAATTGATGTCTTTTCCAACCACCAACCTTACAGCAATAATTTTTCATCATTGAAATTACTTGTGCTTTAGTTGGTTGTCTTGGTTTCTTCTGACCTTTCTTGACTGAAATAATAGCCTCTTGAAGTGCTTGATTATTCTTCATCTGTATAAAATCTTTTAACTGCGCGGTTCTTTGTTACGTAGTTAAAGATTTATCGCCTACAAGGTCAATTGCCTTCTTCTTGATTCTTGGATCATGTGCAATCAAGAAATCAATTTCTTCTTGATGGGTACATAGTTGAATCTGGAGTTTCTCTTTTAATCTTGTAAGTGGAGCGATGGAAATTGGATTTTCCAATCTATCCGACCTTTTAGCCTCCATAAAGCTTGCAACTTCCAATTCTTCAAGCTTTTTCTTTTCAAAGAACTTCATCTTCATATATCTTTTAGCAACTTCTTTATCATGAGCAATCGAACTTGTTCTTTCTTTGAAATCTTTCTTCGGTTTGCTCTTCACTTTCCATAACCGCTTTACCTTTGTCTTTCTTACATTTATCAATTTCTTCACTTGCGGTGGCAACATCATGTGCAACAATGGGAATATTTGGCTCTGCAATGGAAATTGGATCGATGGTAAAATCGATTGCGATCGAAAATATCTTGCTCTAGTTGCTCTTCTTGAGTATTAGCTTCCTCTGCACCTTTACTAGAAACACCTTCATCTTCAAAATCAATTTTCCTCCCCGAGTTTCAAAGACTGTTTTCTTCCCTGTTTGGGAGAATTACCCAAATCTGCCTGAAGTCTTCTGAATCACCACCATGAGGTGAAGATGGAGATGAAAGCACAATATTTGCAGTTCTTCTTTGCTTGAACCCCTGCAACTCTTCTTTCAAGGTCTGAATCTCCTCTTGCAAGTGTTTAATGTCCTTGGCATGCTGCTTCTTTACATGTGCCAGGTCCTTTTGTAGAGATTCAACTTGATTGGCTAATTTTGTACACAAAACCATCAAATCCAATTGTTGCCCACTGCCCTCATCACTTCCAACTGTGTGACCTGTTGGGAGAGGTGAATCATAGGGCATTGGTTCAGATTCCTCCCTAGGTGGACTAGAGTGAAGCTTGGAACCACCACTGCTTGTGCCTAAACCAAAAGGATCAGGTACATGCTGTGTTGTAATGGGAGGAGTTGGCTGTTTTTGCCTCCTCTCATAGGTGTGAGAAACTGGTGGAGTATAATCAATGTTTGGAAAAGTGATTGGTGGGGTTTGAACTTTTGAAATCTTGGCAAGCATTTGAGGAAAGAGAGGTGTAAAATCCATATTGCCATCTTTATTCATGTTTTGAAAAACTTTAGGCTTAAGGAAAAGGATTTTATAAGTACTTGTATGGGGTTGCAGTTGAAACTCATTTAGCACTGCTTGCACAAACCTTGGAATTAAAATTTTGTTGAACTCTTTACATTGCCACCATATTTGTAAAATATATTTTGACCGATTAAAATCTTATCGTTGGCTAGACAAACCAAAGGGTAAGCCATGGTTGAACTAAATTGCTCATAAGATGTTTTCTTTGGACTAAGACAATGTAAAAGAGTATGTATCAAAAATCTCCATTGGGGACAAAACCACTCTTTTGAAAGTAGCCTTTTTATCGGTGGTATCATACCCCATGGATGATAAAGTTTCATGTATTTACGGCATAGGTAATGTGATGATACCATTGAGATCATCCAATTGGAGTACTCTCCTCAAGGATGCCTCAAGAACATCAATAGTTACCCCATCCACAGTGGCTCTAAGAGCATCTCTTGTTTCATGTGTATCTCTATTCTCAAGTGTTATGGGTGAGCGTAAGTCCAAACTGCTTGATTTGAGAGATATAGATTGTGGGATTTAAAAGCAAAGCATACCTTATATGGGTAGTATTAAGAAAGTCCACAATCTGATGAAAAACAAGGCCACTCTTCTCGTTTGACTTTTGTAGGTAGGCCACTTGGTTGTGCTCATCTGCAAATTTTAATGGTGCCATAGAAACTTTTGATGAAAAACGATATTAGGTCCGTAATAATTGAAGGAATAACTAGCCAATTGAGACAAAAGATATATAGAGGTAGGGTTTAAGAGTATTGCGCAAGAAAGATTATCTAAGAAAAGTATTTATCTTTAGAGGATAAATATCAAATAGGAAATTAGATAATTCTCTAGAAGTTACCCTATATATATGGAAAGCAATTTTTCTACAACGGCTAGTAAAAAATTTGTTACTGACACAACAGTTGTAATGGCTATCAACGGTGGTAAAAATACAACTGTCAGTGGAAACTGTGAACTAGCATTGATAATTTTTCACAAAAATTTCAAAGAGCAGTGGTAAAGAAAAACATATAAAACTAGACTGCTCTTATCATAGTTTTTAGCAAACTACCAGCTATCAATGGATTTGATATGTCTTTACCATGAGCCGTTTGCTATGGACTAGCCAACTCTTAATCATAAAGAATATGGTGAGTTGATAACCATATAGTTTTTGGTAAACTATCAACCATAAACGGATTTGTCAAGTCTTTACCAGTAGCCGTTTGCTCTAGACTAGTTGATTCTTATGTGGATTAGACATGGTGAATCAATAACCATTGGTTGTGTGTCTCAGTTACACACCTTTTAAGATCAACTCCCATCTTTGCTGCATAAATGTGAAGCAACAAAACAACCAAAAATATACAAACTTATACAACAATGTTAGTACCCAAAACTTCCTTTCAAAGCACCAAAGACCATCGACATAAAAGTTTTATGGATTAAGCATTCCAATACACATTACCAAGTCTTCAAATCTACCCACATCCAAATCCTTTTGTTAATAAATCGGCATAGTTGTTATTAGTATGAATTTTGACAACTTGGATTAGCTTTTTCTCATAACAGTCTCTTATAAAATGATGTTTGATTTCAATATGTTTAGTCTTTGAATGTTGAACTGGATTTTTAATTATGAAAATGGCACCGCTATTGTCAATATGAATGATGGTATTCATGAAGTTGTACCCATAGTCCAAAAGTTGATTACGAAGCCATAGAACTTGAGCACAACAACTTGCAGCGTGACGCATACTCGCCTCAGTTGATTAATTAGCCACCATTGTTTGTTTCTTGCACTGCCATGACACCAACCTGTTTCCAAGAAATTGGCATCCACCTGTTGTAGATTTTCTATCCAAACTAGCTCTAGCATAGTCACTATCTGAGAAAGCAACCAAGTCTAGAGATGATTCTCTAGGGTACCATAATCCCAGATTTGGAAATGCTTTAAGATATTTGAAAATCTTCTTCACAGCAGTCAAGTGAGAAAGCCTGGGAGTGACTTGAAACCTTGCACAAGCACACACTGCAAACATGATGTCTGGTCTAGATGATGTAAGATACATCAAAGAACCAATCATAGACCTGTACATATGCACATCAACTGCTTCACCACTATTTTCCTTCAAGAGTAGATGTGTAGTCTTGTCTGCAGGAGTGCTAGATGACTTTGCATCAGTGAACTTGAACTTCCTTAGTATCTCAGCCACATATTTATCTTGATTGATGAAAATACCATCTGGCCTTTGTTGTACTTGAAGTCCCAAAAAGAATGTGAGTTCACCCATAGAACTCATCTGGAATTCATCCTTCATTAGCTTCTCAAACTCTTTGCACATCTCTGCCTTTGTAGAACTAAAAATGATATCATCAACATATACTTGAACTAACAAGATATCATTCTTGTCTTTCTTGATAAACAAAGTCTGGTCCACTCTGCCTCTATGAAACCCATTATTAAGAAGATAAGTAGCTAAGGTCTCATACAATTTTCTTGGTGCCTAATGCAAACCATACAAAGCCTTAACTACCCTGTATACTTTGTTAGGATATTCAGGGTCTTCAAAGCCTGGAGGTTGTGAAACATAAACCTCCTCATCAATCTGCCCATATAGAAAAGCACTTTTTACATCCATTTGATAGACTTTAAAGCCCATAAAGGATGCATAGGCTAAAAATAACCTAATTGCTTCAATTCTTGCAACTAGGGAAAATACTTCTTCATAATCAATGCCCTCCTCTTGAGTGTATCCTTGAGCCACAAGCCTAGCCTTATTCCTGATAACAATTCCTCTTTCATCCTTCTTGTTTCTGAACACCCATTTAGTACCTATTACCTTCTTGCCAGAAGGTAAATCACAAAGCACCCAAAACTTTTGAAGCTTAAATTGGAGCAACTCTTCTTGCATTGCTTCCACCCAACTTTCAACTTCAAGTGCCTTGTAGACAGTCTTTGGCTCCATTTGTGACAGAAAACACATGAAAAGACATTCATTCTTGCCCTCATGATTCTTGGATTCATAGATTTCACTAATAAATCCATGAACATCAGGCAGTTTTGATTGTCTTCTAGTCTTCACTGATGAATTTACATCCCCAATCACATTATCAAGAGGATGTGATTTATGAATAGAAGTGTGGGAGTCCGAGGAACCGCAATTTCATTTATCATATTTGAGATTTCAACATCATTGGCTTGAGCTTCTTCTTGGGAGTTGTAACTTCCCTTACGGTGTTGCGGTGGAAAATTACGGCCTAGCGATGGAATCGCATTTCCACCGCTTTTGGGATCTTCGGTGTTCAAGTTGCTATCCTCATCTTTACCGAATCATTAGAAGGATAAGCATCTCCAGTCCTTGAAGTATCATTATTGTCGCAAAGTCCCAAAGTGGCGGTCAATTCATCTTGATCTTCGCCTTGATCTTTGCTAGGTTCATCATCATCAAGAAACTCTTACGAACTCGCCAAATCAAAAGAAGATGTACCTGTAGAGATAGGCACATAATTCATAGTATTGGTTAAAGTATCAAGATCAAACAGCCTTTCTAGACCAGTTCCTATGACATTCACTTTGTTCTCCAGAAACTCAACATGCATATTTTCTTCAATCTTTTGGGTTCTTAAGTTGAATACTCTGAAAGCTTTACTGACCATGGAGTACCCAACAAAATACCCTTCATCTGCTTTTTCTTCAAATTTCCCCAGATAATCTATGGTATTGAGAATAGATACATGACATCCAAATGGTCTCATGAAGTCAAGGATAGGTGGTCTACCCCTAAATAACTCATAAGGTGTCTTGTTCTTTGTTTTACCACTATAACCCTGTTTTGCACATAACATGCGATTAATAACCGCTTCATTAAAAAGTGATTGGCAATTTTGAATCTTCCAACATGGTTCTAGCAGCCTCTATAAGTGTCCTGCTCCTCCTCTCAAGAACACCATTTTGTTGAGGAGTTCTAGCAACACTAAATTCTCTTTTAATACCTTTATCTTTGCAAAATCATCCATAACTCTATTCTTAAACTCATCCCATTATCACACGTGATGATTTTCACTTTGAAATCATATTGGTTTTGTACTTGTGTGATAAAGGTCTTAAGGATGCCGCTTGTTTCATCCTTTGTATTGAGAAAAAAACCCATGTAAACCTTCTCAAATCATCGATTACAACAAGACAATACTTTTAAGATTTAAGTCGCTCACGGATGTAGGACCAAACAAGTCCATATGCAACATTTGAAGTGGGTGAGCAATAGAGTTAACCGACTTTGATCTGCAAGAAGCTCGTGTTGTTTGCCATAAGACAAGCCACACATGTTTGATCATTTTCAAATCTTTTCTGAGGTAAGCCTCTCACCAAACCATCTTTGACAATCTTATTAATGGTTTTGAAGTTAACATGACCAAGTCTTCTATGCCATAGCATGGATTCATCCACTGTGGCTTTTGCAATTAAGCAAGCATAATCATCTTTAGCAACAATGTTGTTCATATCAAAGCTATATAGATTGCCTTTTCTAGGAATCTTAAGAAGAATCTGACTTTCATCAGGCATCTTAAAATCCTTAGAGAGAACAAAGCACATATCTTTAGTAAAAAGAACATTGTTTTTCTTGTCACACATTTGTGACACACTAAAGAGATTATACTTAAGCTCTTTACATTGTATCTGTGTTCAAAATCCAAGTTACCGCTTTAATAACTCCTTTACCAAAGAACTTTTCCATTTACACCACCTCCAAAGTCGACATCCGTCCATCATAATGTTCAAAATTAGAAAGATAGGACTTGTTGCCAGTCATGTGCCTTGAACATCCACTATATGTATATCCTTGATCTGATCTTTTTGTCTTTGGATGTTCCTGCACATTTAAGAAATGGGTTAGTTTCCTTTGAAGACCCAAGCCATGATTGACTTGGATCTGCCTCGTGTATCAATATAGTTATATCTATCAAAGGTCATTGATACACCATTGGGATTGGTTGATGAGGTTATTCCTTTAGGTTTCCATTCCCAACGTGCTGAGGCCTTCACAACATTGCCCATTTGTCCCCTGGTCTTATTTATATGCCTTACAGTGGTAACTTTTGATTGAGCAGTGGTAACTGCTGGCTTTGTTTTTGGTACCCACTGTAGGTTTGATTGAACCCTTTTATTTGAAAAAAAACCTTTTACATGTTTGTGCAGTTCTTGCAAAAGTTGTTTTGGGTTTTGCACTTGAAACAGGTGATTTAGGATGAGCAGTGTTAACTGTTTTTGCAATGGCAAAAGTCTTAAGACCACCTCTTAATAGGACTGCTCTTGGGACCATTTTGCTGCGTTGATTAGGGTGTAAATTGTTTTGGAACTTGTTAGATTCCACCCTTTTGTTCCCATGAACTTCCCTTCTCCCAAAATGATAGTCACATTTAGCATGTAAATGATAAAAACTACCTCATATATAACATGCTTTGTTGTACATCACAAAATCACTACCAAGTTGTTGAGATTTAACATGATTCCAACTCTTCGGTTACCCCTAGGAGTGATGGCTTGTTTCTATACATCTCAAAGATACCTTACAGTGATCTCGGTTTATTAACCGGTTTCCTAGGTTCCTCTATAACAATATTAACAACTTTTGGGATAGAAGCCTCTACATGCTTTTTAACATTCTCATCAACAACGGATGAGTCACTAGCACTTTCAAAAACATCAGTTTCTTGCTTAACCTGTTCCTCCGTTTTCACAAATGTGTTCTTAAGAGGACCATATTCACGTTCAAGATCCTGAAACTCTTCTAAGCCTATATGAGCTAAATCTATGCCTGGAGGGATGGAAAACCTCTTAATGGTGGGGGAGTTGTGTTGTAACCCATACCGACTTAGCTTTACTAATGATTTGAGCATTCCAAATTTTATCAATTGACTTTGTTGATAATACAAAGTGTCAACATATAAATTAACATTCTCGCTTTTCTTTTAAGCTTTTCAAACTCTTCTTTCAAAGCTTCATTCATAGCTTTTGTATGATCTATTTCTCTCCTAAGAATAATCATATCATCATTATATTTTGACTCATTTTCTCTATAATGCTCAAGTTGGTTTTCTAATACAACTATGCCTCTCCTAAGGTTTGACACAATATAATTAGCAGTATACAACTCTTGTCTTTCATTAGAATATAGATCATTAAGCCTTTCAACTTCCCTAGCAGCTCTACATGTTTTAGAACAACTTTCAAAATTTTGTACCTCAGAGTCAGAGAAAGCCATGAGAGCATGTTCTGTTGCATTGAAAGCACCATCTGAAGCTTGTTCCTCTTGTTCATCAGCCATGAAACTCCAATCATAGCTAACACCATCAATAGCCAACATTGCCTTTGGTTCCTCCATAGTTGGTTCCTTCTTTGCTTGTACCAAGTAGACTTGTTGTCTTGCTTCCTTGGTCTTCACTCTCTAGCAAAATGTCCCAACTTATGACAGCTTGAAACACTCTACTTTCTTTTGTCAAACCCCGCAGTTTCACCACCATTGATGTGAATTGGTTTGCAGCTTTTTTTGTAGAATTTCCTAGCCCTCATGCTAAGAAGAGCTATCTCGCCACTTTATGTCCATCTCCTCCAAGTCATCTTCATCAATTTGCTCTATGTCTTCATGAGTTAATATAGAGCCATTAACTTGAGTGGAGATAAAAGCATAAAAGGTAAGATCTCCAATACCGGCAACCTTCTTCTTTGAACTGCGGTGGTAACACTAATATTACCGATGGAAACTGAGAACCATCGGGGCAAAATCATCATCATTTATCAAGATCGTAATCATCACTATCAATAGAGGTTGACAACAATGCCAAGCTACTAGAGCTTGTACCAAGTTTCCGCTTCTTCAACCTTTGTTCAATAAGTTTGAAGTTGTTGTAAAATCTTTGAGCTTCATAGTTTCAATATCCGCTTTATTTTCCCGCATCGTAACATTAGTATGAAACTCATAAGGCAAACTCCTTAGAAACTTCGATTGAGGTCTTCCTTATCTACCTCAATTCCAAACACAATCAATTGTGTCACAATCTTACGAAGTTTGGTGAAGATCTTTGTCAAGAGAGTCATTGCTTGAGCGGAGAAGTTTTCATAGCTTTGCTTCAACAATGTCTTCGTGTCTTCTTTGTAGCATCATTGCCACCAAACACTAAGCAAATCTCTTCAAAGAGTTCTTTTGTCATTCTGGAATTTCTTTGAAGGCAATGATCCGTCTCTTGGAAGAGTCATTAGCAACAAACTTCGGCCTTCAAGTCATTCTTCTTCTTTGCTCTTTCATCATTAGTTTACGGTGCGAGAAATGTAACAACTTTAGTGTCACCAACTTTCTCGATCTTCTTAACTTGGAAGGAATTACCATTTAAAATGATTTCCCATAGAGCATAATCTTGAATGAGAAAGTATTGCTCAATCGAATCTTCCACATCTCAAACTCATTAAGTTTGAGCTTTGGAAGCTTAGCAGAGAGTTGACCGGTTGTTTTCCATCTCCATTGATTTGAGTGAGTAGGTTACGCTTATTCCTTGGATCTTCTAAAACAAAATATTAGAACACGGCTCGATACCACTTGATGGATCTGGACACACACCATGTGTCAATGATATTTTGTATAATATTAATAAGCACGCGGAATTTACTTAGTAATACTTAGAAGACGGATTGTATGATGTATTGTAAGTGAACACAGATTAAACACAAAACTTAAGCTCCAATATTATTAATGAATAATTAATAATACGAGTGATCTTGCTTATCACTAGGGTTACACCTTGAAGCCTTTGTGAATAATACGTATGTATGTAAATATCTAAGACAATGACCTAGGACCTCCTTTTATAGTGCAAGGAGTCCTTTACAAGATAAGTATAAAGCTAACAATATAGAATATACACAAGATCTTTTCTATACTTATCTAGACATGTTTTCCTAACCATTATCTAATAGCGGTGGTAATAATGTACCGGCGGTGGTATCGTTTCCACTTCTAGTGCAATCCAAGCAGTGTCTTCCACAACTATCAGTGGTAATAGATTATTCCCAACAAGTACTTTGGGCTCACAGAACGCACACAAAGTCAAGCCATGGGGAAACACCTTTTAGCTTGACATATGGCACGGAAGCTGTCATCCCTTTGGAAGTAAGTGTCGAAACAGAAAGGGTCGTGAACTTCGAAGCAGCAGAAAACAAAGAAAGACTCCGTAGCAACCTAGACCTACTCGAAGAATGAAGGGAAATAGCCTCAATCAGGGAGGCTATCCATAAGCAAAAGATTGAAAGGTACTACAACAGTCGGGTTCGGCCTTCGACCTTCAATCCAGGGGAATATATCCTCCGACTCAACAACGCAAGTAAAGCTGAGTACCATGGTAAACTAGGGCCTACATGGGAAGGACCCTACTTCGTTAAGGAAGCGTATGGAAACGGAGCCTACAAGCTGGAAACCCTGGATGGAGATGCTATTGATAGAACTTGGAATGGAACCACCCTTCGTAAGTTCTACGTATGAAACTTACAATGTTCAAGGACATTTTTTACTTTGCTTTCAGTCAATGTATTTGCATTCTTCTCACTTGGGGAAAGAAGCATTAATGGTAGGCGTCTAGTATTCATTTCTTAAAATGATGTAATCCTCCCTGCCCACTTAATGATATAACGCATTTCCCTCAAATCTCTTGTTTCGTTCAATACAACAAAGATTTGTCCACCAAGTCGCTTTTATAAGTTTCAATGTCGAAGGGATGTACAAAGACTAACAACATGTATTGCCCATATGCATAACATCCATCTCAACTTCACATTAACTTTCCTATATGGCCTTAAGGTATTTTAAGCCTTTCACGCCCAAAGCATCAAGATGGAGTGGGTCACAACCCTCCGTCGTGATCAAATTATACGATTGCTATATTCTTGGTGAAGTAATTACACACAATAAGGCTATGCATCTATCATACGCCTTAGGTTGTAAACTATTTTACGCACAAGTAAAATATAAAGAGAAGAATCATACATGGCAAAATACAAGCCCTAGTGGCTTCAATGTAGATATTAATTAATGACTAGTTTAACTAGTCTAAACAGGCCGAAGCCTTAACGATCCAAGCAAACAAAATATTGTCTTAGGCCGATGTTAGGTCACCATATATGTAACACAAGCATCAATATGTAGAAATAAGAAAGAGATGAAGGCGGATGAACAACTCACAAACACACACACACACGTATAATATGGGAAAGGTTATGCGAGAGGTGAAAGAGTAAATGAATTGAACAACCAACCTTCTAAGGAAGGTTTACATGTGTTTATATAGGGAAGGAACTAGGGCAACATCCAAGTTCCTTCCTTTCCTATATGGGCTTGGGCCAGGCTTATGGGCATTCTACATAAGCCTAAGGCTAATTACAAACATAAAGGCCATATTAAGCTAACTATTACATATGAATGACTAACACTTGAATTATGGTTTAGGAGTGATTCCAACAATCTCCCTCAAGTGCTAGTGATGAATGATAGAGTGATAAACGTTGTAGGTGCTAATGTAATAGTAGCTTTGGCGTCTTGACATTCTTCTTTCTTGTGAGAAGAAGTGTCTTGATTCGAACAATCTCCCGGTGTAGAGATTGTTTCCTTTGAAGTATTCTCGCTTTGACGTCTTCGCTTTCTTTGTTCTTTAGTACTTTGTTCTTTGTGGTGGAAGTGATAGTATGTTGTTGTTGTTCGCATCGATCGCCTTCATTGCTCCAGTGTCTCCACGTCTTTCTCCAACATGCTCACACGCCTTTAACGTTGGATTACAGTTGATGAAGTTCTATAAGTCTTTAAACTTTGTAGATTCTTTGTTGAGGAATCATTCGACTTTGTGTTGCCTTTGATCGAGAGAACTTCCATAAGTGATGTTGTTGGTATGAGCATGTGGAGAATCACACGATCATTCCGCCCGAGCTTCCATAAGAAGTAAACATAAGAAAGGTTAGTAATAAGCGGATTCCGGCACTTACAAGTTTGAACTTGAGAGTGTTAACAACATAGTGTGAAAACACAACTCTAATTCTCACAAAGGCCGTTCTGAACCGAGTCCCACAGTGAGATAACACGATGATGTAAGTACACCTACGATTCGGATGAGTCGAGGTATCCAAGCATCACCTCTGACGATCGTAGACCGTTTGAGACCACTAAGCGTAATCCACGGGAGTTACCAGCGACTGCTGTCGGTCATTTGATGTTGACCTGGCGGGATTTTCCATTCAATCACCGAGGATCACGATGTGAACCCCTCATAAATGTTCTCGACAGTTGCTAAGATCCGTGTAGGACTCGATAACTTACCAGCGATGTTCTTATTGTTGAACAACAAGTGATGAAATTTCAAGTGTACCTAAGAGATCTTTTGATGAATCTCGTGGCTCTAGACTCAATAGTGCGTTATGGTTTTCCGAGCGGAGACTAGGAGAGGGTCTCCTTCTTCAATACCGGCAATCTCTAAGAGAAGGCCGATAGTTTATGTAGGGTTCCACGTGAGAATGAAACAAGCTTCTTTTGAGAGAAACTTGAGTGGTTAAGAAGGTTTAGTGCATCGTCCTTTGGGTCCATGACGACTTTTAATATTCAATCTTGGCGTCATCAAGTGACAACCAAGATAGCATATGAATTGAACCCGTGTATGCGCCTAAGTTGAATAATTTGGAGGCTATTTCTTTCACCCTTTTCTTTGCATTTCTTTTATATCTTCAACTCCTTCTTTCTCCAATTCTAATTTTCTCCTTTTTATAATCATACCTAAGGACTTTTAATACTAACTATTGGTAGTGTCCTTGGGTAGATCCTCCGACTCTAGCGGATCATAGGACGGTTATTCTAACCTTAATCACCTTATAACTCCATTGCCATAAAACCATTTTCATGAAAAATCTCTCAAAGTGTTTGTGAATGAAAAACATGTTTGAACACTTCAAGAGTTTTAGATTTTCGAAATACTCCCCTCAACATGTGCTTAAGAGTTTTTACGAAATCGCACGGTGAGGAAAGAGCTCGCACTTTTGAATTGATCGACTCAAGATAGACAATTCCCAGGGACACAGTTACGTTGCATAGTTAAAGAGATACATTGTCGCCTTTTAGGTGACAACTAGATCTAATAACTACCTTGAAGGTGTGGACAAACCTCGAAAGGTTGTCAAACCCGTCAAAGTTCATGTCTATCAAGAGCTTCTCGAATAGGTATAATTTACTTGGATAAGTCTTTGGAAGACAAATCTTTTCAATGTAAGACCGTTTCGATCCGTCAATTCATGGGTTGAAGTCTTTTCACGCGATGATTCAATAGCAATATCACAACATATTTCTTATCACATAATTTTCTCCCCCTAACAAATGGCATATAAATGGTATTTTTGAAGAAATGTTGAGAATAAATATGACCATTTTGAGTTTTATGGGAAGATGACCACTGTGAACAATTTGTGAACAAAGTTTATAAGTCAAATACTCCCCCTCAACAAGTGATATAAACGGTTGAGGTTTTGAAAATCATAAGGGGAAGTACTTGTTCTTTTGAGCGAAACCTTTAAAAGTGAAAGGTTTGATAGGTTTTACTCAAAAGTAAGAAGCTTTCGCTCCTTTTATAAGGATTGTGGCACTGAAGCGTACCACAAGGTCCTTTCTTGGCAAGAACGGGTTGTACACTGTTATGTGTGCACAAGCCATAAAACTATTTGGCGATTGATACCACTGTTAGGTCACCATATATGTAACACAAGCATCAATATGTAGAAATAAGAAACAGATGAAGGCGGATGAACAACTCACAAACACACACACACGTATAATATGGGAAAGGTTATGCGTAGAGGTGAAAGAGTAAATGAATTGAACAACCAACCTTCTAAGGAAGGTTTACATGTGTTTATATAGGGGAAGGAACTAGGGCAACATCCAAGTTCCCTTCCTTTCCTATATGGGCTTGGGCCTAGGCTTATGGGCCTTCTACATAAGCCTAAGGCTAATTACAAACATAAAGGCCATATTAAGCTAACTATTACATATGAATGACTAACACTTGAATTATGGTTTAGGAGTGATTCCAACAGTAAGCCTATACCACAAGCACCAAATGTTAATTGTTTCATCGGGCATATAGCACGGAAAGGACCTGAACAAATTGTTTTAAAACAGGTACATACCACCACAGGGGATCAAATTACTACCACATGGTAGCCTTCATCAAACTTTAGAATGGGTCGATCACCAACACGGGATGGAACCTGGAGATGGAGTCTTCTTGAAGGGGATAGAGGCTGGACTTTCCTTGGCTTCTTGGCTAGCGGGTCCTCAATAGAGGCATTGGGTCCTTCGACACTTGGCAAGGAAAGGAAACTCTGAAGTAGTTAAGGCATTGCCTGCATCATCATACTCCTTCTCATGAGTTGCCCTGTAGTATGGAACTTTTTCCAGCTTCACCGGTTCCTCTATCGCGGCTATCTCCTCCAAAGTGGTGCACTTGCCATGAAATATGGCCGCATTCACCAGGTTCCCAATTGCAATCCCCACATCATCACTATGGTAAAGTTCCATGGCAATGTAGGGGATGACTTTGGTTACCAAGTCCACCCTATCCTTCTTTAGCATCTTCAACCGAAGGTTTAACCCATCTACCTTCTCCCTGAGCTTGATCTCTTGGTCCACCAACTTAGCTCTCTTCTTCAAGGCCTCCACACTTGGACGAAAGAACATATATCCGCTCTTTGTAGCCTATGATCTTTGAGCCTTGAGAGTTAGCTCACGCATTCACCTTCGCTTCTACCGATCGACCTTTGAGCTTTTCCACATCGGCTCGAGATCTTGCACCAAGGGTTCTTGTCAAAGTCCTCCAAAGCATCTTCACATTTTTCTCCAGTGCATACTTCTTATCCCTAGCCTTCTCCCGCAAGCATGACATCCATTTCTTCTTGAGCCTTGGTGACAAGATGCGAGCAGACTCCTTTGTCACGGTATTGAGATGGTTGTCCGGCATGCATTGTCTCGACATAACTCTTATCATGAAGATCGCGAGCCTTTCCATGGACATGTTGTCCATCACCCCTTCCACCGGGTGGGGTCACATGCTCCACAAGTAGGTGACAAGCCAAGGAGAGGAAAGCTCCTTCGTGTCGTGAAGTCCTGCAAAGATATGTAAACTTGTTAATATATTGTTACTTGTATCTCATTTTTGTAACAGAAAGAAACATTACCATGGATATCATCTCATTGGGCCCTCGAAGGTGGAAACACCACACCTTACCACAGGCACTCTTTTCCGGGTAGTTCGAGAGGAGGAGTAGGCGGGATAAGCTTCCTCTTGATGCGGTTTAGCACTTTTGCACTGGTACCTTTTCTGCTTCGGACTCTCTCACCAATGCCGGAGGGTCCTACGATGGCCAACTATCCTTCGGAGACTGGTTCATCAGAATCTGCAACATTCTCCACAAGCTGGTCTTCAACATCTATGGGTTCCTTTGAAGGAGGAGCAGAGAAAACAGGTTCGATGGGCTGAGCTTCCACATCGTTGTTGTTTACCGACACTAAAGGAGAGCCTACACCATAGCTCGTCTCCTGGGGATCCTTCGGAATAAAGCTGACCTCCTTCGCACCACCAGCCACCACAAAGTTTCTGAATGACATTTCTGCACAAAGGAGCAAATAAGATAAATATAAGAAAGATAAGTTTTTATCTCTTATTTTAATCAAAAATACATACTTTCTCCATCACAAATAATCTCGGTACCAAAGGAGATCCTCCCATCTTTCAAAGAAGACCGACCATGAAAAGAATTGGCTCAAGAAATGTTTGGCAATCACCGGATGATGAGCCAAACGATATAAAGGATTCCTCCTCACAAGATAGGGCAAGGGATCATTGAACCTTTTTCATCATATTGAAACTACGGGTTTAACAATGCAGGGAAAGTTGGAGGGATAATGGTGTTCTGGATGTAAAAGAACTTTCCTTTCCAGTTCCTGATGTTTGTAAATGGCCTATTTATGAGAATGGGCACATCCTTTTCACCCCTCTTAGCCAATGTCAACCAATCTCCTCCAGGGTATAAGTTCAGAAAACCTCTAAGCACAGTTAATGATGGTTCAAACCCATAAGCTTTACACATCATAATATATGTCGTATGCTTGGCTAGGCCAAACGAGTTAAACCTAGATATGTGTACCTCATAGTACTGGAGGAGTTCTAAAATTAAAGGGTGCAAGGGTATCCTAAGGTTGGAGGTGGTGAATGCATGGGTGTATAAGCCTACATAATTTTCTAGGGCATCAAAAATCCCTTGATTTTTACCAGGTAACATGATTTTATGTTCTTTGGGAATTGGATAATTGGTGAGGAACGCTTTGAGCTCCTCCCTTGTCAAGGTGCAACCTTGTTGTTTGATTACAAATTTCTTATTTATAGACATTGATCCTCCTAAATCGACAATAAAGTATTTGAAAACGTAACAGATACGAAGGAGTACTTTACCTGTTTTCTCAAAAGCCTGATCGGAAAAGGATTTAGTAGGTGAAAAATTGGGCGTGAGATAAAATGGTGTTAGGGTTTTGTTAGGAATTGGAAATTCCATGTTAAAGTGTCGGTCACCCCAATTATGGTCTAGCATATGTTAGCTCGTGACGTGTCACTATTTATGTTATTTAGTAGTGTATTAGTTAGTTTGTAGCGTAGATTAGTTTAGTGTATCACCGTGGAGGAAGGACGGGTCTTTACCCAATGTATGCACGATCCACAATCCGTTAGGAGGACGTATCTTGTGTAACTATAAATACCCTTCCATCCTTGGAAGGGTTGGTGCTTCTCAATCTAACATTTTATTTGTTTCAAAGCAAGTCTCTAACTAGAACACCCATCTCTCTACTTTCTCTCTCTAAATGGCTAACATGTATTTCCATCATCCAAGACCACTCGAATCATCAAACACAATAATATTTCGATCCTACAAATGGTACCAGAGCCAAGGTTATTGTGTTGTGTTGATTTTTTGTGGTGTTGATACATGGTTTTTAAACTGGTTTGTGTATTTTTTTGTGGTTGGAATATTTTTTAAAACTGGTTTGATACATGTTATTGTCAGGTCTTTCATAGTCAAATCTGTCTTTGTGTCAAATGTTTTGCCCAACTCAGGTACTGTTATCATAGTCAAATCTTGTATGTGGTCATTTCTGAGGTCAATATCCGTGAGGTATGTGGTCATTTCTGGGGTCAATCTTGGTCATCAACAGGTCAAATATGAATATCCATATGCTTTTTCTGGGTTGATATGAAGATGGTCGGAAAACTATGGTCGGAAAAATCACCGAGCAAAAATTCAAAAAGTCAATGGAGACTTGATCTTGCTAGCGACTTGTCACTCAGTCCAGATTCATTGAATCATCATAGCGACTTGTATTTACAAGTCGCAGCGACTTGTCATGAAGTTAGCAACCTGGACTCATGTAGCGAGTTGTAGTTTTGACTTTTGAGTCAAAAAGTCTTAGCAACTTGTTTGTTAACAAGTTAGCGACTTGTGATCCCAATATGTTAGCGACTTGGTGGTGGTTTGACTTATGTGTGAAGATATCATAGCGACTTGTTGCTACATAAGATCTAGCGACTTGACTCCAAATTACACTAGCGATTTGACAGAAATAAAGGAAGAAGAAGAGTGACCACTTGACCACAAACCATATTCTATATCACAACAGTCGCTACACAAACCGAATCATCATTTTCACTCTCGTTCCAAACATTTTCATAAACGAATCTCAGACCCGAATCAAAGCTAAATGGACTCAAGACCTCAGTTTCAATAATACATCATTGGTTCATGTACAAAGACTCATATCAAAAAAAAAAAAACATAAGATCTCAGCTTGTTGTTTCTCTTTCGTGTATTTCATTCACTTTCGATTCAAGGATACATCATACCATTTAGGCATATACACGAGAAATCATGTCATCATAGATCGAAAATGAAAAGAGTAATCAAGATCTCAGTCTACTTTCCTTGTGGTACAATCACATATCTGACTTCAAGAGTCCAACACAAGTAAGAACTAACATCATAGATCTTGTTAACTTCAATCATCATAGAAATATATCAAAGATGTGAACTAAAGATATTCGATCTCAGTTTTCATGATTCGTGGTTCTCCAATGAAACCTCAAGACTATTAATAGCCTTAGACACGAATCAATATAATCATCATAAATCTACAAAAGGACTCAAAACGAATAAAAGCAAATATGCAAAAACTTAAAATGACCTTAGAAACGATTCAAGTTATATCTTTCAAAAGATTTTTTCTTTCTTGAACCACTATCATCAATGATCAATTTTCGAAGTCAAACTTCAATGATATTCGAATCATTCAAGGAATAAAATATAACAAGGTTGTTGTTTTATCTCTTTGATTTGTTCAAGACTCAACAAAATAGATGCTCAAAACAATTAAAACCTACCTTAACTTAAAATCAAATGTGCCTTGATCTCGTTGCCAACTCTAGCATTAGACCATCCCTGTGGCTAAGTCATATCCAGTCCATCATGCCATCCCTGTGGCATGGACTATATGAACAACAAACGCGTTCAAATTAATTAAGAGGGTGTCGAATTTTTTAAGGAGTCTGCTCCTCTTTTGGTGATTAGGGTTGGTGAGTGTATCAAAATATTTGAGTATTACTTGGGTTTGATATGATGAGTCTTTGGGTTTGAGTAGCAGATGATGATGGGGGCGACGTTTTGAGATGATTAGGGTTTGAAGTTTTTCTGATTATTGGTGTGTGGGAGGCGATTATTAGAGAGTATTTAGGGTTGCTATGAGAATTTTTAGGGTTAAGAATGAGTGTATTAGCTGATTTATACCCTAAATATTAGGGCATCAGTATTTAGATCAGTTGATTGCTTATGGGCCGAATGAATGTATACTCGATAATGGGCGAGGGTTAATACTTGGGTAGTTTATTTGGACATGGGCCTAGGGTAAATTCGGACGGACGATTTCTATGGTAATTGTTTTATGTGTTATATTGGATCAAGTGGTAGTTTACTCTTGCGCCAACTTGGCTTGTGATTGGTGGTTAGTTCATTATTGGACCGGGTTTAATGATTTGTCATTGAGTCTAACTTGTTTATGAAACGGATATGAATCGGATTTGATTTTCACATGTGCTTGAACGGATTTATTCTTGTTGTGAAAATGAGTTGTTCAAACAAGCCAACGATAATGATGGACCGATGGGATTCTCAAAATTGGATCGTAAATACATGATTTGAGCGTTGGACTTAGATGGTTGGATTGATTTTCATGGATTTGGGCTTTGTGTTGCTATCTCATTCGTTGGCCAAAGTTGCAAGATATGGAGTTATCTGTTGGGCTTCTCAAATTTTGGATGTTATGAGACTTGAACAATATGAGTCTTGTCGATGTGATTTGGTGTGATATTGAGACTTGATGGGTTGTGTGGATTGATACTTTGGTATATACATTTTCATGGATAATATTTTGTCACGGCTTGAAATTGTTTATTTGAACAAAGTTGACTGCGAGGTTGTTTGTGCTTGGTATTTCATATTTGGATTTGAAGTGAGTTTTTCCGGGCGCGTTTACTTATTTCGCCTTCTTTCTTTCTACCCTTCCATGAAGATGACTTGTTTAGGCGTTTATTGAGGGTGATAAAGACTTGGCTATTTAATTACGGTTGTGATTCTTTCTCGTTTAACCCACTACGTAACTATCACTACGGTGCCTCACGCAGTTGAGGATATGTCAAGAGGTTTTGTACATTGGGTACACCGTTTCTTCTTCACAAGGATTAGTACAAGTTTAAGTAACAAATCTGGGGAATTTTACTTCATGATCAAGTTTGGTATATCGGGTTTACTTCTCCAGGTGGTCACAACATTTGCCGACAGAATGCGTGAATAATGTGTTTACCAAAGTGTTTATTGGATGGTTGTTGATAATGTTGATGTTGGATAATGAACCGCTGATGAACCACTGCATGTTCCCCTAAAACAGAAATTCACAGAAATCAAAATTGTCATTACACATTCAAGCTGACATTGTTTACGGTTTTGTCTTGATTTTGTAAAATCCCGCGAAAGAATCTATTTCTCGGTTTAAATCATAGACTTGTAAAATCCCGTGACAATGGAAACATCCTGGTAATTGTAAAGTGCATTTCGAGATCTATCTTACGGTTTATTCTTGGTTTTGTAAAATCCCGAAAAGAAACTATTTCTTGGTTTAGACCATAGAATTGTAAAATCCGTGATGATGGAACCATCACGGAGATAGGAAAGTGTATTTTGGGATCTTTTAAATCTTTGGTGCTACGGTTTCTACTTCGAAGAAGGGATAAAAGGGTGTACTTCATGAATTGGATGTATGTTTGGATATTCGTCATGGCAGTTTGGTCATTACATGGTTTTACGGGGTTATGTGCTTTTAACCATGGTCGGGATGAAAACCATTATCATAGTTCACTTAAAACCACAAAGGAGGCTAGACTTGAGCTATTAATCAGAAGATGTGACAACGGCGTTAATTCAATATTATTTATTTGAGGTTGAAGTGAAATGTCACGGGCGAGTGTACTTAGTATCTGAAGGTATCGGGGATGGTTGGATGAAGATTCTTCAAGATCCTTGTTCGAGCTTATTATCAAAAACGAAGACTTGAATATCTAGTTATTGTTGGGTGTCTTTTACCCTTTGTTTTTTCCAGTTGAGGGAATTGGGCTCTTATCATCTCAAAATAACTATCACTTTAAGGAGTTACGTTGTAGTGCTCGATGTCACATTCAATTGTGGATTTTAAGAGGTGATGTCGTCTTATACTTGATGGTTGGTTGGTTGAAGAGTATAGAGTACTTAGAGATTCAATGGAGGATGAAGTCTCGGCACCGCTCTTTGTTACATATGTGCAAGTTTAAGTCACGAGTTCGGGTTTGTTTACTTCACGGTCAAATTCATCATATTGGGTTTTCTCCATCAGCTGTCACAACAAAGAGCCTACTGAATGATAATGGGTTGATTACATGTTTTGCCAAAAGATATGATGAAAAGAGAGAGATTATGACGTATGAACACAACAGTTCATGCCTCGTACTCTAAAGAAAAGAAATGTGTACGTTTCAGTGCGCATTATCTTCCAAAGAAGAGAAATCTTCTTATGACATATGAACACATCAGTTCATGCCTCGTACTCTAAAGAAAAGAAAAGTGTACGTTTCAGTGCGCTTTATCTTCAAAAGAAGAGAAATCTTCTTATGACGTTTGAATACTTCAGTTCAAACCTCGTTCTCTAAAGAAAATAAAAGTGTACGTTTCAGTGCGCTTTATCTTCGGAAGAAGAGAAATCTTCTTATTATGACCATTCTCATCAACATGCTTCATGCTTTTTCCATGCGCTTCAGTCATCAAGTGAACCGGACTATTGTTGATTGTTATCTTATTCCACTTGCTCTTTTATAATGACGATGGCGATATCTTATGCTAATTTTGCGGGGGAGAAGTGTGAATAGACTACATTTGGATGATTTCACTTACTTAATCAAGAATGGCAACTCCGTATGCAATTCTTGAGGGGGAGAAGAAGTGTGATAATTCTGCATGGTTGATTGATTTATGAGAATAAATGGTCAAACGGCTCCAAACTCATGTAAGAACCGAGCCTCTTCTTATCGGGTCATCTTCACATGGAGTTTTTCTTCTAAGGGCCGTTGGTTGACATCTTCACACGGGCTGATATGATTAATGACAAAGTGCTTCCAGTTGCAGGGCTGATTTCTTTGATGAACATCTTTCTGTTCTTTTTTGATTAGGAGGAATTTTTGTTAAGGAGATTTGCTACATATAAGGTAATTCGAACGCATTTGGTGAGATGAAGATGTTGACTTTATATTCCCCAATTGGAAAATTTTGAAGAAGGTCGAGTCTACATCGGTTCTACATTTTCTCGCTACATGTTAGAAGACTAAAGGCGAGTTGCATTTAACAATCTAAAGACTTCTTCTTAATCTGGTCATATCAAACATATTGTCGGTTTAGGGGAGAGCACTAATTGGGGAGAGTGAAAAGTCGATTTAATCCCCAATTAGAGTTGCTCACATTCTTGACAAGTTGATTCTCACGAATATCTCGAGCTATATCCAAGAGCTAATGATGTTCTTCTCAAGCATCTAAACGAGTAAACTTGATGAACTTAATACTTCTAAGTGATTGAAGATATCCGGGAAGGCGAATGTCATTATCGCAGACACACTAAGGTTTGACTCATGGTGTTTAGTGTTCTTATTTGTCACACCCCAAATTACTGCTTTGCGTGAATGGAATTCTCGGGATTGATCGTCATAGCATCACAATCACAGTTATATTGAACGACCTAAAGTGTCGTTTGGAAAATACATCGTTTGATTTAATAAAATAATCGAGTTTACAAAGTAGGTCCCAAATGAAAAATCAACTTGTGTGGAAATAAGTTTGTTACAATTCAAACGATGTTTTAAAGTACATAAAACCCAGTGAGACGCGTCGTCACCACGACTCCATGATGTGTCCAAATGCATGCCATGAAGTGAATGCCTTAGATACGAGATAAAACATGCTAAAAGTGTCAACACAAAGGTTGAGTGAGTTCATAGAGTTTGTTTTGAAATGTAAAGCCTTTAGAAATCGTTTATGCAAAGAAAGGCATTGTGAATCCACTCGGTTCAAGTCCGCCCATACAAAACTTGCAACTGTGTGTTCACAACCCATTGCCAAGATATGTATAGTCAATGATAATCCCAAGACATTCAAAGACAATGATAATCCCAAGACATTCAAAGACAATGATAATCCCAAGACCTTCATCCAATGATAATCCCAAGACATTCAAAGACAATGATAATCCCAAGACATTCATCAATGATAATCCCAAGACATTCGGTCAATGATAATCCCAAGACATTCAGCCCAATGATAATCCCAAGACATTCATCAATGATAATCCCAAGACATTCAAATCAATGATAATCCCAAGACATTCACCCAATGATTTATGATACGAGATATGACTAAACATTAAGTTCGATTAAGCATGTAGTTTGCAAATAGATATGAATGTCATAAAGATGATGAGCATGTATCTCCCCAAAACATTTATGAAAACAAGTAAAGGTAGGGGCTATGGAACTCACGGTAATCCATAAAAGTTAATGTACTTGTGAAAGTAAATGAAAACAGTTTGAGCATGTATCTCCCAAAAGTAATTCAAAGCGATAAAAGCGGGGCTATGAAAACTCACATGGACAATAATGCGATGGAAAAAGTGGATACACCGAGGTATAGCGTGAATCTCGTAAATGACCTATTACGAATGATATGATATGTAATGAGTTGCAATGTAATGTTATGCATGCACTTCAGATGTTATTTATACCATTTACGGGTTTTGAAAATATTACTCGTCGTCGAAAAATACTCTTTTGACGCCTTGACCCTTCAAAATGACTTTACATGTTTTACGTCAAAATGTCATCCTACAATGGTTTTATAATGATTTTGGTGAAATTACCATTTTTCGTCGCAAAACAATGTCGTCGGAAAAATCATGAAATCAACAAAAATGGCTCGGAAAACTAGTCGTAAAAGCGGTGTCGTCGATCGTTAGAGAACGAGCTCGACAGTTTTGGAAAGTTTGTATCGATATCTAAAAGTTTCAGTTCAGGAGTTTTCGTCCAAAAGGTCTCGATCATAAAGATATTAAAGGCTAAAGATGGTGGTTTTTGTTAATTGTGTGCAGAAAATGAGTTTCGGCCAATGTTTGAACATCCGCAATTAAATCACTATAACTCCGCTTGACAAACGGCTTTTTGTTTTGAAAAATATGGCCGATGAACTTGATTTTACTAGAAGACAATTTGTTCCAAAAAGTTTTGCATCATGGCTAAAAGCGCATAAACATAGCCCTTGACTAATGAAATACTTGAATCGTAGAAATAATATAATTTTTCGAAAATAATAGTTACGGCAACTTTATAAAACGTGCATATATTTGTCGTTTTAAACCGTTTTCACGTAAAATATGTCCTTAGCTTCGTATCGAAGTAAACTAATATATTTTTGACTAGTCAAAATAATTTGTGAAGCTTAAGGCTCGTTTTTGACCCGAAATATATAAAAACTGCATGCTGAAAATCCTGAAAATAATATATTTCGTCGTCAAACTTTAAAAATTCACCACGGCTTCGTTATAACTCCGTTTTTATCCGTTCAAAAGGCCACGGATTCGTTTTAAAGTATATTTTCTAAATCTCAAGGCCAAAATGTCGTACCATCAGTGGGTTTTTCCAGAAATTCGTTTTAAGGACAGAATACAAAATATAGTTTACGAAAATAGTTTTTCTCCGACAAAACCTATTCTAATCCCTTCAAATCAACTCCAAAGCTAATCTAATCCTACCATACACCTTCTTAGGGTGTCATGGGTTCCTAATCACCATCAAGACCAAAGACTAACTTGGGAATAATTATAGGATGACCAATAGTATATATAAGTTCTAAAATCATGAAATAAATGGTATAAATCACATAACATGCATATAAGCTCCAAAAATGAAAAGAAACTTATGAAAATGAAGAGGAAACATAAAAATGATAAGAATATGCTTACTAGTGAAAATGAAGAGGTGTAGGTAACAAGGATTAACTTAAATATCCTTGGTTTTTATTTCAAAACCATAAAAAGGATATGATCTAGGTTGAAATAACACTTGAACTTGAAGAAAATTTTGATCCCTTGTTTGCTTTGTTGCTTGGCCGGTTATGGAGTCCCAAGGAAGAGAGGATTTTGTGTTTAACACTTTGAGAAAAATGAAGTGTATGTGAAATAATTGGAGTTATATGACTTTTGAGGTGAAGAAACAAGAAATCAATATACCATACATCCATTTAAGACTCACCCTCCCTATGGCGGTTTTGGGGAGGGTTTTCACCAATTATTTTTTTCTTTTCAAAATGTTTACTTGTATATTTGTTGTATAATTTGTAGAATTTGTAAAGAAAAGGTAAGTGAATTGTAGGTAATTGGGGCTTTTTGGTAAAAGTAAGTTTTTAATAAATCAAAATAGGTTGTATTGAGGTGATAAAAATTATAAAAATATTTTCCTTGTGAAAATCGGGTGATAAAATAATTATCGTAAAATTTTTAAGAAAACGACGTAATAATTAAACTTTAACGATTAAAGTACCAATTAAATTTGAAACACTAGGAAAACTAAAATATAGTTTTTATAAACTAAATGTGAGTTTAAAATACCTCGGATCATTTTTGAAAGTAACGGGTTAAATGTTAAAATAAAACTCACGCGATAAAAATTATTAAATATAAAAATTACGTTGAAGGGTGAAATGAAATGTCGCGAATGTACTAATGAGATGCACATGATGTCAATGAAATGTAGACTAATCATAGTCCATATGAAATGTACGTGATGTCATGATCATGAATTAGCCGCTAAACCTCCAAGGTTACGCGAATTTGAAACAAGTAAACCAAGTTTACTAAAATGTTGAAATAATGAGACATGAATCGGTCGAGAAATGACCCGAAAGTACGGATTGTCACATTATTCCAACTATGTGGGGAAGAGATGGAAGAGTTAGTTTCGATGATAAAGAGGTACACAAGTATATGATGATGCTATCGCATTCATCGGGAGAGATTGTGTACATTGGGGACTCCATTTGTCTCACTTGAGGGCTTAATCGGTGATTCGAGAGATATAATCACTTATTCCGGAGTTGACATCCGCATGAGATAATCGGTGATTCGCCCGCTTCAATGTTATCGGTTATTCTCTCTTTGGGCATTCGGTGCTTGGGTTCTTGAGCCATACACTTTCTTCAGGGGGAGAAAAGTACACATCAAGGTTACTATTTGGCTATTGGACTTAATCTGCTACTTCAATGGTATAAGTTTCTTTGTCTTTGGGTATGTGTATTCGGGTTCCCGAGCTCTAGTCTAAGAGACCACCGCATCAATTCATCTACTTGGGGAAGTGGTCTCTTGACAACTTTTTGGGGATGCATCGCTTGAGACTTGATGGTAATGAAATTTGAGAAGAAATTTAAAGAGTGGGATGATACGTTCTTGTTCTTGTTGATGATATAACCTGAACGAAGTATCTCGATTATCGTTCTTAAATGGAGCAATGATTTATGATAATGGTGTGCTTCTCTGCACTGCAAAGGCAAGCTTGAAATAGAGCTTGAATCGCTCATCTAATGGATTTTCGGTTTGGGGAAGTCATCAAAGTCTCTCTTTCTCAAAGGCTCATGTTCTATCTTCTATTTTGGAGCCTCGGAAGCTTTGGTGGTGAATGTTTAAGAGATGACGACTTCTATCTTCTACAACGACGTGCTGCTCGATATCCTTATCTCGGTACTCGTATCATCATCTTCTTAAACTATATCATCTTCTCTATCATTGTAAATATTTATCAAAAAGAAAATACAAAAATATAAAACCTGCAAAACAAAATAGAAAAATATAAAATCAACAAAAATCCATAAAAATCAGAAAATTTGAAAAATATCAAAAAAGTATGTTTTCTCAAGACATGTCTTCTGGTATCGATAACATCTGTGGTCTTAGAAATGTCATTCAACAATGTCACGGGACCATAGATTAAGTTCGAGCAGAAGGTGTAAATATTTCTTTTCAAAACATGTCACAAATCAAATGGCTTGCAGTTACTTCAGACTGTGACCCGCGCTTAAAATATGGCTTGCTATTATTTCCGATAGCAACCCGCTTTTCAAAGAAGGAAAGTGCTGCGCTAAACCAATTTTCAAATATTTCGTGCACTTATCCTAAATTAATTGAGGAAAGTATGTCGAAGGACTGCTGTTCCTACACAAATGTTTTTCCGTCTAAAATTCTTCAGAAAAATATTTGTTGTTTTTCAAAAAATGGTGGTAAAATGAGTTGCTTGTAAATCAATCAGATTCAGAGTTTTCATATAAATTGAAAACTCAATCAATGACTTCAGCGCTTTTAAACTTTTCGTAAAAATAAGTCATTGATTGAGGGGGAGAATGTTTTCAAATTTATATCATCTAACGGACTTTCTTAATTATCCTACGTGCTTAATTAAAAATGATTGTTGCCTATGTCGAAGGACTAGGAATTTAGGATATGATTGTTAGGATTAGATGATTAGAGTTTGATGAACACATTATTCCCATAACTTTTATGATCTGATTGATATGTTGAATTGACTTTTAATTAGTCGATTGCTGTTTGGGTGATGTCGACCACCATATATCTGTATGTGTGTTCACTAACGTATGAAGGTATATTGGTATATAAGAATGTTCCTGATCCGGATCCCACAATTGAAGATGATTAGATGCCGCAAGGAAAGGGTAACGATATCTTGGGTTGACAAATGAAGAAACGGAGCTTAATTGGACTTCTATGGAGAGTTGACATAAATGCAACGTAAGAGGTCTCACTGCATCAGCAGATGGTTTTCTTCATTATTAAATGAAGAAACGGAGCTTAATTGGACTTCTATGAAGAGTTGGCATGAAAAATGCAACGAATGAAGTCTCACTGCATCTGCAGACGGTTTTTCTTCCAAGCCCTACAACAACAACATAAGCTACTCAACCACCTAACGTATCTTTGTGCATGAAATTTGATACCATTTTTTAAACAATTTTCAAATAATATTGTTTTGAAAAATGGAAAAATATTGGTTTTGAAAATAAACTGGACTAAATTTTGAAAATCACCGGACTTCATTTTATCAAAACTATAAGTCACTCAATCATCGACTACGGTCATCGATTGAGGGGGAGAGTGATTTAAAATAAATTATTTTCAAACAATATTTCTTTATAAAAGTCCGGATTGTACAACAAAAAGTGGTGATCTAAAGATTTAATGTTATGTCATGGTATAATTTTCTTCAAAGGTCAAAGGTCTTTCAAAATGAAATTTTTTCTGTTCTTGTTTGATTGTGAAAATGTTTTATTTTACCTAAAAGATCTCTTAAAAATTATCATACCGACACTAACAATCTTTAATGTCTAAATCGTTCCACTATCGAATTAAGTTAATCGAACACGTTTTCTCCCATGTTTCTAAACCTATTTAAATCACTTGGGATCCAAAATCTCAAAGGATTTGATATTTTTGATCGGGAGAAAATGTGATTTAAATATAATCGATAACAAGTGATCGTTTTGACTCAAAGTCGAAGCAGACTCTCCCATATGTGCTAAAATGCTTTCGATCTCGAAGCACATATTAAGGGGAGCATTTCAAAAAAATAAACTATCAAGGTACAAAGGTTTCAATGTTTTATCATAAGTACCTTGATTGAGTTTTAAAGGTTTTCTCTATGGCATTCGTGATCGTGGAAGTACTTTAAAGAACTCCCCGCCTCATGTGATAAAATGATTTCAAATATCCAAAGCACATATTGAGGGGAGAATTTACCAAGAAAACCAAATGGCTTTTTCTATGGAAATTGTGATTAAGAAATTATTTCAAAGAACTCTTGCCTCCATGTGCTAAACAATTTAAAAATCATATGCACATGTTGAGGGGAGCATTTCTAAATGATCAAAACTATTAAGGTACAAAATGCTTTGATCTCGTATCACAAGTACCTTGATTGATTTTCCAAATGATTTTTCAATTGGTTTCAAGGAAGAATGAACTGTACCAAAAGACCGACCATTTTACTTTATGCATGGAGTTATAAGGATGGTGAGGTTAGGTATTAGTTCCCATGATCCACCAGAACCGGAGGGATCTTCCCAGGGACAATCTACTAGATAGTGTAGAGTCCTTAGGAATGATGAAAAAAGGAGAAAAGTGAGAAATGGGAAGAGTGCGGACTGAGATAGAGCTAGAACTAGAATAAACCCAACAAGGTTCTAGTTATGAAGCCTCGGTAAGCATCAAGGGTTGAAGAATTAAAAAGAAATGAATGAGAAAAGGGTGAAAAGAAATAGCCTCCAATAATTCAACCTTAGGGCGTAAACCGGGTTCAATACATATGCTACGGTGGTTACTAAGGTAACACCGGTATTGAAGACAAGACGTCATGGACCGATGGCGACCGCACTACAACTTCCCAAGCTACTCAAGTTCCTCTTAAAAGGACTTGTTTCATTCTCACGGGGAACCTACATAATCTATCGACTTTCTCTTAGAGATTGTTGATATTGAAGAAAGAGACCCTCTCCCTAGTCTCTGACATAGGAACCAAATGTACACAATTGAGTCTAGAGCCAAGAGATCATCCACAATATCTCATTAGGACACTATTCTTGAAGACTTGCTGTTTCACACAATGTGGAAAGTGAGAATATATTAAGAGTCCTACGCTTTATCCTTGTGGTATTGCCAGAACATCCGAGTGATATGAAAATATTCACAATGAAGATGGAAATCCTTCTAGAGCCAACATCAAACAAGCTCTTGGTGGGTGACATGTGAGATCGTGCAAAGATCAAGCTTGTGACATCCGGATAGAAATGATGGGCGATTCATTCTGAATCAACCTTGGTCCAGAAATGAATTGACGAATACTTTTGGAAAACCGTTCGATGTACAAATCTTCTTTTCTAGCACATCGAATGTGTATTCATTTTCAAATTCAAAAGTATCTCGATTGAAAAATACTTTTGGAAAAACCGCTCGATGTGCGAATCTCTTCTTTTCTCTAGCACATCGAATGTGTACTCTTCTCAAATACAAAAGTATTTCGATTGAAAATTGAGATTTCTCACAAACCTTCGTCAGATTGCAAAACTCTTTATTCTAAGAAATACGCGATTGTTTTTCAAATCATTTTTCATCAATCGATGAATCTCAATTTGCTAGTTCACTCACTCCGTGTTGTCTTCTTTGAGACGTTCGGTTTGAGAACGACTAGAGCATTGCGAAACCTCACAAAGAGATTCTTCAAATCATACACGAGCACAGTGATACTTGTCTTGATCAACGAGGAACCGTGGGCGTGTACCTCAATTCAACGAAAGTGATCAAAGACACTTTCGTGTGTTGCTAATTGTTGTTTGCGGTACATTTGGATGGTTGCATCGATCGAATTGAGAGTCAATCCAAAGCCGCATGCTCGCGGCATCCACACTTAATTGAAGAAATCATGACTGTGCATATCTACGTAACTCGGCTCGATATTTTTATACTATGTCTCTACTACGTTGTCGCAAATATCATGAGCCAAAAAGCTTCGCTACTCGATGGAAAGATGTCATGATCCCTAAAGTGTGAGCATGTCGGTCCAAAAGTCACAACTTCACATGATGGCAACACAACTATGGATGATCCAGGGAGATTTCTTTGTGGTGATGATCTCAATGAAAGCTCAAGATCATCAAAGATGTGGATCGATTAAAGGCCTCCACTAAAAGTACAAATCGAGACGGACTTTGAAGAATCACTACTAAAGCACAAAGATTGCGGAACTTGACGAATTGAAGTCTGAGCTCGTAACTTAAGACAAAGATAGAATGCTAGGATGCAAAATGTATTTCATGGGGTGAACTCCCTTAGGGGGAGATTGTTAGGAATTGGAAATTCCATGTTAAAGTGTCGGTCACCCCAATTATGGTCCAGCATATGTTAGGTTGTAGACGTGTCGTTATTTACGTTATTTAGTAGTTTATTAGTTAGTTTGTAGCGTAGATTAGTTTAGTGTATCAACGAGGAGGAAGGACGGGTCTTTACCCACTGTATGCCTGATCCATAGTCCATTAGGAGGACGTATCTTGTGTAACTATAAATACCCCTTCCATCCTTGGAAGGGGTGGTGCTTCTCAATCTAACATTTCATTTGTTTCAAAGCAATTCTCTAACTAGAACACCTATCTCTCCACTTTCTCTCTCTAAATGGCTAACATGTATTTCCATCATCCAAAACCACCCGAATCATCAAACACACTAATATTTCAATCCTACAGTTTTACTATTTTTTAACTTTAAATACCCTCATCTACGTTCAATCTCGGCCCTACACGTGTCCTAAGTTATCCCCTTACCTCTGGATTTCAAACTATTTTTTAAATTTTAAAATGACGTTTTACTTTACCGAGGAAAAAGGGGTAGTTAGGATAAATGTAAGCATTAATTATGGTCAATAGTTGCTAGACTTTTCGCCTTCGCTCGCTTTTGTGACGAAGGGAAGTTTCGTTTCTATTTCGAGTCGTAAGCAATATTTCTTCTTCGACATATCACTTTCGATTGGGGGCTTGATGACGTACCCTCCGATCGGTCGAAGGACCCCTTCGCCTCGATCGAATTTGCATTACGAAGACCCAAGTCTTTCTTCATAAGTCATTGGTGGCGTAAAACCATTCATCATTGATATGGTTACCAGGTTGGGAATTCGCCACCAAGGCTATGCCCTTCGGTGTCTTCTCTGAAGGCGCCAAGACAAAGGAGAACCTTGACTTGGTCTTCCCCAGCGTTCCCACTATTTCCTTAGCTTCCCGCCAAGGTAGAGATAGTGGGATGAAGCCTAGCGGTTACCACAAATTAGAGACGCCCCCATGATCTCCTAAATGTGCTAACACTCTCCAAGCTATTTTATTCACCTATAAATAGGTTAGACGAGTCATTTCAATGGTATGTTCACTCAACACGATTTCACATACTCCATATTATTTACAACACATATCACATATTTACTCTCACGGAGGTGGTTCGCGGGCCCAACCTGCAATCACTTAACGAAGTGTCCACTATTTCTTATTGCAGATTGGCTACAAGTTTGGCGCAAGCATATCACCCCTCATACCCTTCGATCACCATCGAAGGCCTGGTCGTATGAATTATTGTACAATTAGAGGTCATCTTTGCTATAACTGTGGTACCTGTCTAGAGTCGCTTGGGGCCTTGTTGAGATCTCGATTGTGTTATTGGATTATTGATGGAACGTGATTGGAATGTTTATTATATATCTGTCTTAGTCTCGTATAGCAAATAAACTCTTTCAGGCCCACTATTGAATTTATACTTAAACCTACGAACTCACCAGTGTTAGCTGACCTTTTTAGCATGTTTTCTCAGGTAATTAAGCTGATGTTTAGATTGCTTGTTCTATGGAGGCTTGGCAGAAGAGGCATGGTTGGAGGATCATATTAAACTCTGATAATAATATGTGGACCTATTTTATAATCTCTTTTAGGCCTTACTTTTGAATATTTTGGAATGAATGTAACCGGATAATTAACTATAGGATTAGTTGTGAACTATTTATGATTATCTTGTTTTCCTATACTTGTGTTGTGTACCAATCCAGTAGTGTCCCGAAAGCTTGTTTAAGTCTTCCGCTGTACCGAGATTTGGGGGTGTTACAGATTGATATTAGAGCCAGGTTATAGAGAACTAGGTACTTATTAAAAACTAAACTATAACCACTTTTTAGAAAACTTGAACCTCGGCCGTCGCATGCCAGCCTGCCAATCCGAAGCCTCTTGAAATTAGTACGGAATGAACTGCAACTTGATTATTGAAATGCTATGAATTGCGATATGTTTATTGATCCTGGAATATTATGAGGTTGCTATATGATTATTATGTCTTGGAATTATATGAAGTATGGATGATATGATAGAATAGAACTTATGCGGTTTTGTTTAATGCATGTTTTGAGTAATGCAGTACCGTCTATTTTAAAAGCTTGTCACTATGTGATGTTTTGATATGATGATGCGCTATTAGAATTAGTCATTTCATACACTTATACCTACCCTACGCCATTGTCATAGACCATGCCTTCACTAGCTTATGATGTGTCAGAGGAGATCCTTACTGCTGCTTCTTCCCTAGCACAGACTCTGATGACTCCTGCGCAGGATGATCCTTATATGATTGTCCGATATCCTACCCTTTCTTCATCATCATCAGTCATTCTAGAGCCATAGACTTCACTTAATTCTTAGTTACCATCATCATCTGATCACCCTAGTTCTTCGTGACAGTTTACATTACATCAGGCTTTAGCACGAGCCCAGACTCCTAGACTTACTCATCGTACTACTGCTCGTATGTCACTACGACCTCCATAATCACCTGTGCACCTATCAGCTCACTCTCTCCTGTCATCACCACTTTTATCGTCATCCCACAGACGACCTAGATCCCCTACTTTACCACCACAAGATTCACCTTCACAGAGACGTCGACTCATGGACTCCTACTCAGTTGATGAGGATAAGGAGGAGTATGAGGACGAGGAGGATTATGTGGATGAGGATGTGGACCCTCTAGAGGAGGAGGAGGAGGACATCCCAGATGAGGGTACTCTACCACTTTAGAGTCCCGCGCATTTAGTGCATTCTCCATGACCAGGGTCTACTTTACCCTTGCTTGAGCCTGATTCACCAGAGCAGCCATTCGACTTTGTCTCCCCTCCTCACTCACCCGAGCTAGGCAGCCCACTAGGTTTAGATCTCCCATATGAGAAAGATTCAAAGCCCGCGGATTATGGAAAAACGGGTTTAATTTGGGAGCGGATTATTTGCCAGGGATTTAGGCTTAGTCAGTTAGCAGACTGACTAATTGGAGTATCGAGGGATAGTCTAGAGGAGTTGAGGGGAGATATGGGGGTAGTTGTTAGGAGGACTATGGCCTTGAGACAGGGTATGTCAGAGCTCTATGAGCAGGTAGTGAACCTGCAGAGAGAGTGTACGACATTGCGAGAGGCAGACCAAGCGCTCTGGCGCAAGGTCGACGGGATGGAGAGAGAGGTTGCGGATCTGAGGAGAGATCGCGACACCCAGCGTCTTGAGATTTCATCACTGTGGAGAGTGATTGAGGATGTTCGTAGGACATCGAGAGTCGCTCGTGATCGTGGCTAGATTGCCTTAGGTTTATAGTGTTGTACCATCTTGAAACTGAGGAGTACCTAGTTCGAGATGTAGACTTATCTTAGTTATCCTATTAGTTTCGTTAGTAGGATCGTTTACGACTACTCTCTATCTTTTCATTTTATTGTACTTCGAAAACTATGTGTTATGGCTAATAGAAGTGCATCATTTGATTTCTTGTCTCGAGCTTTCGTTATTTCGATATGATGTGGCATTATACTTTTTATCTTGATTCTATACTCGTGCGGTATCCGATATCTTTGGAATTAAACCCCTTCTAATGAGATGTGATTTGTGGAACTTATGGAACTCTTGTGTTATCCTTCAGATCAATGGTACCAAGACGAAACCCGCCTAGGACCACCTGAGCAGCGCCCGCTGCTGTGGTCACTCCTGTTCGTCGAGGTCGGCGCCTGACCCCGGCTCCGCCTATTGAGAACCAGTATACCGATAACCCCACCGTTGAGAATCAGAACGTCAATGACCAAAGTGATAATGGTCATGTCCCACCGATCCCTCCGCCTATGAATCAAGCCCATATCGACCACTCGTGATGCAACGCGTCGCCGAGTGATGTGCTATTTCATCCTTCTTTTAATATTTATAAAACTGAGATAAACTAGGATAAACACATGATAACGGGCAGAGAACCCGATCAGATGAAGTAAAGCCATAGGTAAATCCGAGTGTCGTCCCAAGAGAGTTGTGACCTTGAAAGAACTAAGATATTAAAATTAACATAATTTGATAATGGTATGATAAAGTGGATAAAATTATTCTAAATACGAAATAAGAGTATAGGATAAAGAGGTAAAAAGTGAAGCTTAACCCGCATTATAGATATGAATTAATTCTCAATATTGAGGTTCAATATAGTTGGTGAATATCGCTGACTCTTTTGGTCAACTCGTCTTAGCCTATGATTCTTAGATCCCTCACCCGATAACAGTCACCCGGGATCATGCAAGAATCTAATAGCGAGTCATTAAGAGCCAAATCTACTAGATCTAGTCTATGGAAACCCGACGTTAGGAACTTAGATTTCCCAGCTTCT